>PVKH010029593.1:0-12637 GCA_004027955.1 Chaetophractus vellerosus | reverse complement strand
TGGACTCTTGTATCACATTCTCTTCCTTCATGTTACTCACCTCTTTTAGTAATACACTACTTTTCAGTCGGCAGTTCATTTGTTTCTGTGAATAACTGTCTTCCCCACTAGAGCATAGCCTCCATGAGGGTAAGAACGATTTCCTCATTGCACATCAATGTTTCCCTGGAGCCTAGAACAAATGTCTATTGAAGGAAAGACCGAGAAGACTGGCCTACAGCGTAGCTGTATCTGTGACCACAGATACTTCCTTGCCTCCCAGAATGACTCTTCTCAGACGACTCTCAGCAGCTGTTTGAGAAGTTGCCTGACTAATTCTCAGAAAGCAGTTTTATCACAGGCCAAACTGGGACACTGTTAAACAGTTGTGGCAAAACTGAAACTTTAAGGCGTCTAAGAAGCACCGCTTTGTGTTATGACTTGGAGAAGCCACACCTGCTGGCAGGTCACTTTGGGACAGCAACCAGCAGGGAGCTTGCAGTACCTGGCAGACAAATTCACACTCCCATCTGTGATGCTCCCCTTCCGGCATTTTCCATCATATGGATGTGAGGTCCTTGAGTGCAGAGACTGGGTCCTGCCCAAGATTTTCCTCCAGGACCTATCAGAGCACTAGGTACATAAGATGAACTCAATACATACGTTAAATAAACAAATGAATGTGGTGTTACTGACCTGCCATTATGTCATGCTTAAAAAACTAAATTTTCTTCTCTAAATTTGTTTTCAAAATTATGCAAGCAATAACTCTTGAAAAAATTTCAAAAAATAAAAATGGCTGCACAGAAGAAGTAAAAGACACCCTTTACTTTTCTTCTCATCTTTTCTCAAATCCCACGTATCATTTATCTCTATCTATCATCCATCTATTTTCTATCTATCTATCTATCATCTGTCAATTATCATCTATCTTTCTATCTACTTCTGGTACAAAGTGATGCAGAACATGCAGAAGCTAGCAATACGATGTTTCCTTTTTTCCCCCAAAGTTAAATGTGCCTGTTATGGATTGAACTGTGTCCCCCAAAAAGACATGTTCAAGTCTTAACCCCCTAGTCTTGTGAGTGTGAACTTATTTGTCAATGGGATCTTTGAAAATGTTATTAATTAATATGAGGCCAAACTAGATTTATGGTATGCCCTAATCCAGTAGGACTGGTGCCCTTACAGGGAGAAAAATTTGGACACACTCAGAGAAACAGAAAGAGGGACAGAGACAAAGAGAGAGATGGACACGTGATGGAGGCAGAGGTTGTATTATTCTGCTACAAGCCAAGGAATGCCATGGGTTGCCAGCTGCCTACTGGAAGCTGGGAAAGAAGTAGGGAGTGCCTTATCCATTTTCAAAGGGAGCATAGTCCTGCCAACACCTTGATTTTGGACTTCTGGCCTCCAGAACCATGAGACAATAAATTCTTGTTGTTTAAGTCCACTATCCGGTGGTACTTTGTTACAGTACTCCTGACCAACTAAAACAGTGCTCCAGCCTTTATCTCCAGAGCTGGCTGATATCTGACCTCAGTTATATAGGGGACACTCTTCTTCCTTTGAGGTTGCCCAAGGTTCAGGGTCTCCAGTTAATTGTGCTTCTGTTTCCATCATTTCCCACCTAAAACCCTGAAGGCTGAAGGGAGGGGCAGGGTGGTGGCAGAGTAGGGCATCCCAAGAGTCAGCTTGTTCTACAGTGCAGTTGGCAATCAGCCAGAGCTATCTAAATCACCTGTTTGGGGGGCCCAGGAGACTTGAAGAGCATCCTGCAACAGAAGGCTTCTTGGAGGAACAGAAGGAGAAGACTGCCCATCTGCAGTGAGGATTCATGTGGACAGTGCTCATCCCCTGCTGGCAATGCAAGATGCCTTGGGACCTATGCCGTGGCTAGAGTTGGAAGCTCCATTTCCCAAAAACAGGAGGGGAAGAGATGCTTAGGCACTGACTTCAGCTACTGATTAGTAAATTCAGCTGGCTAAAATCCAATCTTTAGAACACCTAAAGTTTGCACCTGTCCAAGTTAGAAAGAGACTAGTAGCCTCTATTTTAACTCCACTCTTGGCTTGAGGGGAAGTGGGGCTGATTGACAATCACAGTGATGGTAGGACAAGCTTCTTTTACCCAGGTCATTTGCTGCCCTAGCTTGAGCTCCAGCCCCACATCCAGCAGGAAGGACACTGAGCAGAACTGCACCAGCCAATCTGGGCAACTATAGTTGCTTTCAGTCCACACAGACTAGATTGTTAAGCACCCTTGTGGCCCCATCCCCACCCCCTCATAGGATAGGAGGGGACACAGTGTTTTCCCAGCCTCTCTAGGCAACTGTAGCCACTTTGGCCTGCAAAGACAAGATTATTGGGCATGCCTGTGGCTCCATCCTGACTGAGCAGGAGGAGGGACAGTGGTCCCTCAGCTTTTCTGGGCAACTGCAGTTGCTTTCGGTCTACACAGACAAGATTGTTGTACACACCTGTGGCTCCATCCCTGCCCCAGGAAAGGGAGGAAGGGGCGTGGGAATTCATTAGCCTCTCTGGGCAACTACAAACAGATTTGGGCTGCAAGGTCAGGATTACTACACTCAGCTGCGGCTCCGTCCCTACCCCTGGCAGGGGAGAAAAGTGAGATAAGCTTCATTGGTTCCTGGCGCAGTGTGGGCAGCTTCAACCTCAGTGGTTTACAGTATCAACTGCATTCTTAGCTCCTACTACACAACCAGCAAGGGAGAAAGGGCAATAAACAGATGAAAAAGAGCTTTAAAAAATTCAGATTGGCTATACATGAGCCACTATAAATTTCCAAATTAAGTTGAACAAAGTATCAAAGAGGGGCTGTAGCACAAAGCCAATCAAGTAGAAAGCCCTAGACTCAAGAGAGAAACTAAGGAGAAAATAAATACATCGAGTAAATCAGATGCTGAGACACCAACAAAAAATTACAATCCATACCAAGAAACAGGAAGATATGGCTCAGTCAAAGAAACAAATTAAGCCTCCAGAGGACATAAAGGAGTTAAGACAACTAATCATAAATGACCAAACAAATCTTAATAAATTCAATGAGATGGCTAAAGAGATTGTTATTAAGAAAGTAGTGGGAAAAAAAAGAAGAAAGCGCTGGAATGGGAGGAAGTTCACCTGAGCACACATACAAGGTATATAAAAATGTTCAAAGGTTCACGGGGCATTGTCACAGTGGGTGGAGATTCACACAATAAATGAGAGAATACTGAATTCCCATCCTGGAGAGCTCTGCCACATTCTCTAAGGGAGCAGCAACAGTCCCCCAAGTACAGTGGCAGTGACTGGTGAAGGAGGATGATCCACTGATGGGCCCTTGATATTGATGACTAGGCTTATGAGTCTTTGCTCTTGAAATTGAAACTTAGCCTAATGTTATGGGGTGACTAAGGGTTGCCTCCTGAGAGCCTCCTTGTTGCTCAAATGTGGCCGCTCTATAAGCCAAACTCAGCATATAAATGCATTACTTTCCCACCAGCGTGGCACATGACTCCTGGGAATGAGCTTCTCCAGCGCCGAGGAATTGGTACCAAGCACCAACTAGCAATGCAACTGGAAAAAGACCTCTAAAAAGAGGGGGGAAAGGTAAAGACAAATGAGTTTATATGGCTAAGAGACTTAAAAGTGAATCGTGAGGTCATCCCAGAGGTAAAGCTTACACACATCTCAGCAGGCTCTCATAGACTTCTAAAGTGGATACCACCCCAAAGAGTGGGGCTCCTGAGTGCTACGGAGACACTCCAGATAGCTCCGGAGTTTGGTGCTTTGAGAGTGACAGAGTTGGACTCAATTATGTCTTCCCTGCACATGGTTCATCTGTCTCTTCTACTCAAACTTATACTTGGTGCTGGAGTTTGTGGGTGTACATCCAGAGACTCAAATATTTGGCTGTCCACGTGCCAGCTGGGCCCAGAACCTCATTGGAGCTGCAACACCTACTCTATAGCTCATTGGATTCACCCAGGACAACTGGAGGGAAGATAATGATGGACAACAGCCATCCCAGGTAATGGAGAGAGTCTGCACCTGCAGGCAGGATAGTCCTATCCATCTTCCCCATGGGATATAAGCCCCCTCTCAATTGGAGGTGGAGTAGACATCACCATCCCAGATGGTAGGATGGGGGAAGAGCTATGGACTAGAGTGGACTTACTGGTATTCTACTATAGACATATTGTGATTCTAGCAATGGAAGAAATCACAACATTGATGTGGAGCCAGTGGCCACTGGAGGCTCTGGTGGCAGGGAGAGGGAAAAACAATTGTAATACCAGGGCTTTTTTGGGACTTGAGAATCATCCTGAGTGACATTGCAATAACAGATATCAGCCATTTTATATCATCACATAACATGCAGAAATGTGAGGGAGAGAGTGTAGACTACAATGTGAACTATGGTCAGTGCTTAATGGTAAAGCTTCAAAATATGTTTATCAATTGCAATGAATGTGCCACACTAATGAAGGATGTTTATGTGGGAGGTTGTGGGAGGTGTGGGAAGTGGGGCATATGAGAATCCCTATATTTTTTGTGCAACATTTATGTAATCTAAGTATCTTTTTAAAAAAATGGAAAAAAAAACACAACAACACTGAGCTAACACAAAGAAGAATTTGAAAGCATACATAGAAAAATAGCAGATCTTGTGGGAATGAAAGGAACAATAAATGAAATAAAAAAAATACACTGGAGTCATATAACAACAGATTTGAAGAGGCAGAAGAAAGGATCAGTGAGCTTGAAGCCAGGGTCTGCAAAAGCAAGCATACAAAAGAGCAGATAAAGAAAAGAATGGAAACAATTGTACAGGGTCTCAGGGAACTTAATGACAGTAAAAGACATGCAAACATTCATGTCATGGGTGTCCCAGAAGGAGAAGAGAAGGGAAAAGGGGTAGAAGAAATATTTGAGGTAATAATGGTAGAAAGTTTCCCAATCCTATTTGAAAGACATTGATATCTGTGTCCAAGAAGCACAACACACTCCCATCTGGATAAATCTGAATAGACCTACTCCAAGACACATATTAATCAGAGTTTTAAATGCTAAAGATAAGGAAAGAATACTGAGACAAGCAAAAGAAAAGCTGTATAACACATACAAGGGATGCCAAATAAGATTAAGTGTTGAGTTTTCATCAAAAACCATGGAGACAAGCAGTAGTATGGTGTATTTATGAAACTGAAAGTGAAAAACTCACAGTCAAGAATCTTACACCCAGAAAAATTGTCCTTTAGAAATGAGTTTAGAATATTCACAGATAAACAGAAACTGAGAGAGTTTGTAACCAAGAGACCAACTTTGCAGGAAATACAAAAAGGAGTCCTACAGCCTGAAAAGAAAATATAGGTAAGAGAGGCTTGGAAAAGAGTCTAGAAATGAAGATTATATCAGTAAAAGTAACTAAAACTGTAAAAAGAGTAGTGAAAATAAAATATGACAGATAAAACCCAAAGGTCAAAATGAATGAAGTAAGAACAGCTTTTACAGTAATAACATTGAATGTTAATGGATTAAACTCCCCAATCAAAAGATACAGACTGGCAGAATGGATAAGAAAATATGAGCCATCTATATGCTGTCCACAAGAGACTCTCCTTAGATCCAGGTATACAAGCAGATTGAAAGTGAAAGCCAGAAAAAGATATTCTATGCATGCAGTAACAAATAAAAAAATAAAAAAATAAATAAAAATTTAAAAACTGGAATAGCTATACTCATATCAGATGAAATAGACTTTAAAAGCAAAGCTGTTATTAGAGTCAAGGAAGTACATTATATATTAATAAAAGGGGCAATTCACCAGGAGTAAATAACAAACATAAATGTATATGCACCTACCCAGGTTACTCCAAACTATATGAGGCAAACAGTGGCAAAACTGAAGGGAGAAATAGATGTCTCTACAGTAATAGTTGGAGACTTCAATATACTACTCTCATCATCGGATAGAACATCTGGACAGCGAATCAATAAAAAACAGGGAGTTTGAATAATATGAGAAATGAGCTAAACCTAATAGACATATACAGAACATTGCACCCCAAAACAGCAGGATATACATTCTTCTCAAGTGGTTGTGATCTTTCTTCAGGATAGACCATACGTTGGGTCACAAAACAGATCTTGTTAAATTTAAAAAGATCAAAATTATACAAAGCATTTTCTCTGATCATAATGTAATGAAGATGGAAATCAACGACAGGCAGAAAAAGGGAAAATTCACAAATATATGGAGATTAAACAACATACCCTTAAATAATCAGTGGGTTAAAGATGAAATTGCAAGAGAAATCAGTAAGTATCTCGAGATGAAAGACAATGAGAACACAACGTATCAGAACCTATGGGATGCAGTGAAGGCAGTGCTGAGAGGGAAATTTATAGCCCACAATGCTTACATTTAAAAAGATTAAAGAGCTAAAATCAGTGACCTAAATACACAGCTAGAGGAACTAGGAAAAGAATAGCAAATTATTCCCAAAGCAAGCAGAAGGAATGAAATAACAAAGACCAGAGCAGAAATAAATGAAATTGAGAACAAAAAACACTGGGGAGAATTAACAAAACCAAAATTTGGTTCTCAAGAAGATCAGCAAAATTGACAAAACTTTAGCTAGACTGACAAAGAAAAAAGAGAGGATACAAATAAATAAAATCAGAAATGGAAAAAGGAACATTACTACTGATCCCACATAAGTAAAAGAGATCATACAGGATACTATGAACAATGGTATGCCAACAAAGTAGACAATGTAGATGAAATGGACAAATTCCCGGGAACATAAGAACAACTTATACTGAACTTAGAAGACATAGGAGACCTCAACAAACCAATCACAAGTAAAGAGATTGAAACAGTTATCAAACAACTCCCCAAAATGAAAAGCCCTGGACCAGATGGCTTTACAGTTGAATTCCAACAAGCATTCAAAGAAGATTTAATATCAACCTTACTCAAACTCCTCCAAACAGTGAACAGAAAGGGATGTTACCAAACTCATTCTATGAAGCCAATATCACCCTAATACCAAAGCCAGATAAAGATATTACAAAAAATGAAATTACAGACCCAGTTCCCTAATGAATATAGCTGCAAAAATCCTCAACAAATACTTGCAAATCAAATCCAACAACACATTAAAAGAGTTATTCTTCACGATCAAGTAGGTTTTATACCAGGCATGCAAGGGTGGTTCAACATAAGAAAATCAATCGGCATCATACATCACATTAATAAATTAAAGAAGAAAATCACATCATCATCTTCATTGATGAGAAAAGGCATTTGACAAAATACAGCATCCTTTCTTGATAAAAATTCTCCAAAATATAGGAATTGAGGGAAACTTTCTCAACATGATAAAGGGCATATGTGAAAACCCACAGCTAACATTGTACTCAATGGTGATCTCAAGTCAAGGTTGCCCATTGTCACCACTGTTGTACAACATAATGCTAGAGGCTCTAGCTAGAGCAATCAGGCAAGAAAAAGAAATAAAAGCTGACCAAGTTGGAAAAGAAGAAGTAAAACTTATGCTATTCACAGATGATATGATCCTATACCTAAAAACTCCTGAAAAATCTACAACAAAGTTACTAGAGCTAATAAACAATTTCAACAGAGGGGCAGGATACAAGATTAATATGCAAAAATCAGTAGTGCTTCTATACACCAGTAATGAGCAATCTGAGGAGGAAGTCAGGAAAAAACTTCCATTTACAATAGCAACTAAAAGAATCAGATATTTAAGAATAAATTTAACCAAGGATGTAAAGAACTTATGTTCAGAAATGCATTGCTAAAAGAAATTTTAAAAATATAAATAAATGGAAAAATATTCCATATTTATGGATTGAAAGACTAGATATCGTTAAAATGTCAATTCAACCCAAATTGATATACAGATTCAATGCAATCTGGATGTAATTTCCAATAGCCTTTTTTAAAGAAATGGAAAAGAAAATTATCAAATTTATTTGGAAGGTTAAGGGGCCCCGAATAGCCAGAAACATCTTTAAAAAGGAGAGCAAAGTTGGAGACTTCCAGACTTTAAATTCTATTACCTAGCTTGAGTGGTAAAAACAGCATGGTACTGACATAAAGAAAGACATAAAGACCAATGGAGTTGAATAGGTGGTTCAAAAACAGACCCTCACATCTATGGTCAAGCGATTTTTGACAAAGCTGTCAAATCCACCCAGCTGGGCCAGAACAGTCTATTTTAACAAATGGTACTGGGAGAACTAGATATCAAAGAAAGAAAGAGTACTCCTATCTCACACCTTATACAAAAATTAACTCAAAATGGGTCAAAGACCTAAATATAAAAGCTAGAACCATAAAACTTTTAGAAGAAAATGTAGGGAAACACCTTCAAGACCTGATAGTAGGTGGCAATTTCTTAAACCTTGCACTGAAAGCACAAGCAATGAAAGAGAAATTGTATAAATGGGACCCCCTCAAATTTAACACTTTTATGCACCAAAGGACCCAAGTGTCCATCAACCAATGAAAGGATAAACAAAATGTGGTATATGCATATGATGGAATACTATGCTGCTGTAAGAAATGAAATCAAGACACATATGAAAACATGGATGAACCTTGAGGACATTATACTGAGTGAAATAAGCAGATGCAAAGGGACAAATATTGTATGGTCTCACTAATATGAACTAAATACCAATAATAAACACATAGAGTTAAAACCTAGAGTATAGGTTACTAGGAGATTGGTTGTGGGCTAAGAAGAGGTCCTGATGGCTAATGTGTGTAGAATTTTTAATTAGCTTGACTACAAAAGGTGGAAATGGATAAAATTGATGTTAACACATTATAATGAGTATAACTAACATGACTGGTTTATAAATGGCATTGTTGCTGAAAGGGGTAGTTTAGGGACATAAAAGCCAATTAAAAGAAAGCTAGAGAGAATTTTGGTACTGAATAACATAGTGAACCCAGAGGTGGATGAGGATTTGGGTTAATAGTACAAATACAAGAATGTACTTCTATGAGCTAGAACAAATGTATGTCACTATTACAAGGTGGTAAGAATATTGTGATGCATGGCAAAAATACAATTAATGTAACTTATGGGGTATAGTTAACAGCAATTTGGTAATATTCTTGCATCAATTTCAAAGAAGGCACTATATCAAAGTTAAGGGTCAATAAATAGGGGGGTATGGGACTTTTTCTTTTGAAGTAAGGAAAACGTTCAAAGAGTGTCTGCACAACTCTGTCACGAAAGTGAGCCACTGAGTGTACACTTTGGATGGATTGTACAAGGCATGGGACTATTTAACACAGTGAACCATGTGGTGGAAGATGGATTGTGATTAATAGTAAAAATATGAGTGTGTTCTCTCATGAACTGTAACAAATGTACAATAATAATACATGTTATTAATAATAGGGGGTGTATGGAAAAATACACCAAATGTAAGCTGTGAACCATAGTTAGCTGTAATAGTCTGATGACGTTCATTCATAATCTGTAACAAATGTTCTGCAACAATGAAAGGTGTTGGTGGAGGGGTGATGTATGGGAATTCTGCACATTATGCATGATGTTTTGTAAGCTCACAACTCCTTTAATAATAAATGTAGGTTTTAAAAACACCCTAAAGACTTCTAAATACTAAAAGCAGGTAGGTAGCTCTGCTGGGGCACCTTTGCCACCACGACAAGCTTGGTCGTAGACATCCATGTCTCCACGTCCAGCACTCCATCTACCATAGGCATCCCTATAGCAGCTCTACCCATCCTTCCACCTCAGGGAAGCAGCTTTCTGCTCCCACCCCCAGAAACCCTAAACTCCCATCTCCTGCCAGTCACCAGGTCACGGAGTTGGTCTACATCCATCTCTTCCCCCTGAGGCATAAAAACCTTCATCTTTTCCTCCTCTGGGACAACCCTGTCAACCCACAGATCTGGTTAAAAGCTTATAAAACGCCCTGGAATGAGTGAATCAAATTCAACAACATAAAGACGAGCCTTCCTTTCTGAAATGGAAAGGAAGAAAATTCTCCTCCTCTGTACCCCCCTTCCTTCTTTTCTTCTCCCTCCCCCTCCTGTTTCCTCCTCCCTCTTCATTTCCTTTAAAACTAGTATACAGAAAGACATAGATTACTTTCTCAATTACCTATTCTGTTAGATATATAAATCAAAAGTCTTCTGAAATTTGATTGGGATTGCATAAATTTATAGAGTAAATTGATTGCATTAATATACAGAGTAAAGTTACAGAATATATTAGGAAAATAGCATATTTATCATTTTGCATCTTCCCATTCAAAGTTACCTTACCTCTATGTACCCAGTTTCCTTTTCTAAAAAAATGGGTATAACAGTATCAACTGCCTCATAACATTTATGACATGATTAAGGAAATAATCTATGTCCATTAGACAATTCCTGGCACATTAAGAGAACTTAATGTTAGTTACTATTATTATAATTATTGCTGTTATCTTTATTGTCTCTATATCCAATTATTTAGGTCTTCTTTATTTTTTTTAAAGATTTATTTATTCTTTTTTAAAAAATTTATTATATATCCCCCCCTTTCTGCTTGTTCTTGCTGTGTTCATTTTTGCATTCTTCTGTGTCTGCTTGTCTCCCTCTGCTACAGCGACCCTGCTTGCGGTGGCTTGCCCTGCCCGCGGCAGCTTGCCTTCTTGAGGCGGTCTGCCCTCTCAAGGCATCCCCAGCAACCGAACCCGGGGCCTCCCATGTGGTAAACCTGAGCCCTACCAAGTGAGCTAGAGCTGATTCCCTAGGTCTTCTTTAAATAATATTTCAATTAATTCTCTTGGACTTTCTAAGTAGATAGTATCAAAAAATAATAAATATTTGCCTTTTCCCATCCTAATTTCTTGTTTTTTTCATTATTAAGCTTTGGAGCTCCAAGTCTGCTTTGAATACTATTGGAGATAGTGGGCATCCTTGTTAAGTTATTAATATTACTTGGTTGAATGCTTTATGAGTACTAATTTTCTTTAACAATTGGAAGTGACTATTGGATTATTTTATATTATTGTTTTGATATCCTAATGGTTTGTTTTTCTAGCATTTTATTTAGAATATTTGCATTTTTCTTTCATAAGTGGGTTGTATTTAAGTTTTTGGTTTTCAGAGCCACACATTCAATTTTGATATGAAGGTGATGCAAGTCCTATGGAATGAATGTGAAGATTTTAAATGTCTTAATATATCTTGCATGTTTAAAATAACCATGGGATTATTTTTTTTCTTGAATATTTGCTAAATATCATCCATAAAACCATTTGGGCCAGGTGCTTTTTTACAGGGGGGAATTGTTCTCTCACCGGATACAAAGTACAATTTAATATAAAAAATTGGATCTGATTTCAGAATAAACTGAGATAAGTACAGTTCTATGCAATACTCACTATATTGTCCTTAATTTCTCATTTGCCACATTGCTCTAAATAAGTAAACCAAAACTTTTCTTCTTTTTTTTAAATTAGGGAAGTTGTACAATTATAGAAAAGTTATATATGAAATACGGCATTCCCAAATTCCATCCTATTATTAACACTTTGCAGTAGAGTGGTATATTTGTTACAATTCATGAAAGAACATTTTTATAAGTGTACTTTTAACTACAGTCCATCATTTACAATAGAGTTCACTGGTAAACCAAACTTTTAAGGACAGGAATTTCTTTACTCTGCCCTGGGCTCAGTCAAACCAGAAAGAGCACATTTTGCCTTTCATCTGTCTAGGCTTAAAGGCTGTACCATATAGACTGTAGATCTCGGGCTGAAAAGGGAGCTGAGATTGTGTGTCGTCTACTGGAAGGAAAGGCAACTCCCCATTATCCTTAGGTGCTGGAACTATTGAGAACATCTTTTGCTGAGTTTGGCGTCTCTTTTCCCAATCCTTCCCCCAGTCTGACTCTGATGATATTGGGAAGTGCCAACAAGGGAGAAATAGGCTGGACACAAAAGGGATAATTATGTGACTTTCTCTCACGGTTGGTGTGTTATCATTCCAAAGTAAAATATAAATATGCTTTCATGCTCTATTGTTCATAATGAGTTTTTCCTTTGTCCAGGTTGACTACACTGGAGAACTAACTGTATTTAATATGAAAGTACTTATTGCCATCAGACTCTTTGAATATCGACATACAAAACATGCATTTGACCATGGACTTTATTCATTTGACCATTTTCTTTGCAAATAGCCATTTTATCTAAAGGTTAGGAAGCAAGTTTGTTTTGAGACACCTGGGAGAACTCATGATGTTGGCAAAAGAGGAAATAGCTTGGTGGATTCCAATCATTCTCATGATGCTCAAGAGAGGAAGTGGCTAAGGGTTACGGAATCAAACAGTAGTTTTGATGTGATATCGTCAAACAAAAGATGTCAATAGGTAGAACTCTAGGTAGAGCATATCAACTAGTATGTTCTGAGTCCTAAACAATATCACTTCTCCCTTGTACAAACTATTCAGGTAATTTATCTGTGCAGTGAGTAACTGAGTCACATCACTGATACCCAAAGAAGAATACAATGTCTTCCATTGTTTCTGATAAAAAAAAGTCTCCCCAAACAAAAGTCTTCACATGAAGGTTATTTTTGGCTTTATCCAGGT
>PVKH010029592.1:0-12632 GCA_004027955.1 Chaetophractus vellerosus | reverse complement strand
AGTGGCTTAAGGATATGCAGAAAAGATCAAAATGAAATTTTTAAAAATATCAAACTCCACACAATACAAAATATAAAATTATTATTTCACATGAAAATGCAATTCTAGGAAATATTATTATAGAGCCTGTGGTCTATGTGACAATTTAGCCCCATCTTCTTTCTTGTCTTCATTTCAAAAACACTCACAGACCAACAAACATTACTTTTACTCACAATTCCAGGGGGTCCAGGAGGCCCTGCTTCACCTTTTTCTCCCTACAAAAGAAAGAAATAACGAAATTTGTATAGTTATACTGTCAAGCCTGCCCAGGAGAAAGCAGGATTAGACTTTCCTTCTCTGGAAAAATAGAAGTGTGAATACCATACACTAAAAACATGTCATGTGTGTGCCCCCACCCCCAATCCCTCATGTCTGATTAGCTTAAAGTGCCGTGGGACTTTTAGAACAAGAAGGAAAGCACTTCATTTTGCTTTGCACAAATACGATGTATGGAAATCAAGATTTCTACAAATCAGGAATTGGAGACTCATTAATCACTTTACAAACAGAGTCCACAATATTTGTTCTGTTGATTGCATGTTCCCTCAGAGAACTTTAATAGAATCATTTTTTATAGAAGTTGAATTTCATTTAATGAAGTGAAAAATAAGAAATTAAATAAAATGATATGAAGGCTTATTTTCTTATATATCTGAGTTATACCTATAAATTTAGGTATAAATTTTCTAAATTTGCACTGGAAGTCATAATAATAAGACTATTTATGATGTTTTCTTTCCACTTAAAAGGCAGCATGAATAACAAACATGGGTGAATAAATTCTGATCACTTTGAAGTTTACTTCATACTAGATGAAAAACTCAAAGAAATTAACAATTTAATAGCCAGTGTTCTTATATAAACATCAAAACAATACTTTAAAAAGCCCAAAGATATGGACATTATTCCATAAATGTACATTTTTTCTTTTAAACTAAGGTATTAAATTGCATAATTAAACTAGAATTGGATGTTTTAGTATTTCTTATTTGAAAATGAGAAGAGATTTTAGGAATATCTGTAGGACTTAAAGCATTTTAGCTAATATAGTATAAACATATTTACCTTGTAAACTTTACTAATAATGCAATTTTCTGAGAAAATAATATTCTGTAAAGGACTTTTCCTTTTGTCCTTCACTTTAGTAAATAAATCTTGAGGTTCCCGCCCTAGTTTTTCACTCACCATCAGTGATGTCGATATTCAAAATTATTTCTGATTTTAATAGAGATTTACATTACTGAGTTGCATGCATAAAAGAGAAATGAAACAACTTTGAATTTTCTCTGCCTTTAAATTCACATATCTTTTTTTTTTTTTCAAGTTTGAAAACAAGCCAAATGGAAGGCTGGTGGAAGTGCCTTTCTAGAGGCAGTCTGATGGCATATGGCATAGCTCCAAAAAAGAGACTAATCATTGACCCAGCAATTCCACTTTGGGCAATTTATGATAGGGAAATAATCAGGTAAGTGAACAAAAATGTTTGTAATCATGAAAATCTGGAAATAACCTAAATGCCACGCAATAAAAGACATGGACATTAAAAATGTTAATGTAGAACTAAGTGTATTGACATCAGAATATATCCTTGCTGTATCATTACCTGAAGAAGCAGTATGTAATACACAATCCCATTTTTAAAAAAGTGTTGTATAAAAAGGACAAATGTTAACTCTGACCACTTCTGAATGGGTAACAGAATTATAGGTAAGCTTTTTTTTCTTCATTATATCTTTCTACATTTTCTGTTGTTTTATAATCATGGCAAAAAATCAATCTACCATGAAAATGACATAAAAGCACGAATGAGTAGAACATTTTATATATTTACCTTGGAAAATTCATGCACACAAATAATACCACTAAATAAAGGTGCTTTTTTACCCTTACGGAGCATAAATAATTTTTTTCTTTGAGTGTATAATCCTTTATTCTAGGGGGAAAAAATCAACCTGGGAGGACTACAAAATGAAGGCAAAACTTCACTATCATGTCGCCATTTACCTTCATACCCTCTCGGCCAGGGGGTCCTGGGTATCCCGAATCACCCGGAAAACCCTAAAATGGAACAGAGGAAGAACAGTGACAATCACAAGCTAGGAAAGGCAACAGCTTGACTGCTTTGAAAAATTGCAAGTAAGTACTTACTGGACTCCCTTTTTCTCCTTTTTCACCATCTTTTCCAGGTTTTCCCTATACAGTAAAGATTTTAGCCTTTAGTATTTCATAAGGAATGATGATAAATATAACACCAAGGTGATTCAAATACAAGTTAATATGTTGTCTCTCTTATGAAACCACGAGCAAGGTAAAATAAGGGCTCTTGATTTCAGCTCACAATACTATGGTAATATGTACCATATCACACAATGAATAACCACAAAAATGAGCAATAGAAGAGGACTTTTCAATTTTTAAAATAGTTATAAAGCCTTCTAAGAGATCCACAACATTTCAGTAGCATAGCTCACATTAGAGAAGTCTTCCTATTGGCAATCAGTATTCGGTAGTTAATATGCAAATGGTTCATTTTAACGGGGGTTTCCCTATATTATTTCAAGGTGGAAACCTTAAATGCTTCCGGCACCTGGAAGCTCATACAAGGTGCCGGGTACTTAAAGCGAGAAGCATCTTAGCATCTTTTGCTCCTGGCTGTGGATGAGCCCAGAGACTCCTGTGCAGGGAGGGAGCTCAGGGCTGGCTCTGGTGCTAACAGGGATGGCAGCAGCAAAGGCAAACCAACAGCTCTGGATCCAGTCCAGCTGGCGGCTTTAAGTGACGGCACAGCTGGCACAGCTGGCACAGCTGGCAGGCAGCTGCTTCAGGAAGGCCTCCTTCCCACCCCAGGGGGCCCCACCTCTGGAGCCAGGTCCTCTGACTAATAAAGGCCTAAGCCTTCCCCGGAGGTCTTTCAAATGATGATAGTTCTCTGTATTTCTGCTAACAAAGATTTCAGAAGAGCATTCCTGGAGGTGAAAGGGATATACTAAAAGATCCCTTAGAAGCCTTTTCCAGTCTTGTTTCCATGAACATATGCTTCTAGGAATGAAAGAAAAGTTATTTTACAACAAGGAATAAAAGGACTTTTAAAAGCACTTACTCGGGGGCCCAGTTTTCCAGGTTCACCTTTCTCTCCAAATCCTGGCATTCCCTTAAAAGAGCAAAAAAGAGAAAGAGCTAGATACATTTTCATATTTAGGTAAAATATATTAGAAAAATATTACATTTAAGGAGATATAAGCTTGTAAGTTAAATCCAATACTTTCACATAAAAATAATAATAAGAAACAAGAATATAGGACTTACTTGGAACCCAGGTTCACCTTTTTGACCCTAAAAGAATTTTTTAAGAGAGAGATCAGTACTAACAGGCGTGTCAATTTCTATATGCTACATTTAATATGCAAAAGGAAAAAAACTTTTTCTCACATATTAATAAAGATATTAATCTGGGTCTCAGGCATTTGCTTCCCAGCATTGTCTGGGTTATAGCTTTAAGAAGGGCAGAGTTAATTATGCTTCATTCATGAAGACTAGAACCTCTCTTCTACCCCTCAACTTGTCTCCTCCCTGCAGAACTAGAGCCATCCCCAAGTTTAAGTCTATTTAGGAAGCCCTTACTCTTAGGTGGGTCAGCCTCAGATCAGTTTCCCGCTGCTACCACTCTTAGATGCTCACAGATATGGGGGGGGGGGCAGGATCTACATATCTGTGTTCCAGGGTTGAATGTAGCTGGGGACACTGTATTTTGACCTGGTTTATCTTTGTCCTTCAGAATTTGTCATAATTAGAAAGACAGTATTCACCGGACAAAATCTGTTCATACCTTTTCTCCTTTGGTAGCATAGCCTCCTTTTTCCTGAACTTGAGCTTGTCCTGGTACTCCTGGAGGCCCACTGACCCCCTGTTCACCCTGTTGTTGCAAAATTTGGGAAGTAATTAGGCATAGAAAAAACTAGCCAAAGAATAAAAAGTGCAGAAGGGAAAAATGCCTAAAATGACATATCTATTTTTAAAATGTAATTATGCTTCATTCTATTCCAATCTATCCTCACCTAGCAGAAAATTAAATTTCAGTAGGACGATAGTACACAAAATATCTAAAACCGTATATACATTAATATATAAAAATTACACATTATATACGTTCTATACACACATTATATTAATATAGACATTATATTGTATATAATATATATACACACATTAATTACATGTATATATACATAATGCAACATATATTTATACACATATACATATAATATACACATATTGTACTACTGTATTTTAATAGCATGAAGGAAAATGACAAAAACTATCGAATAGTGCCTGGAAAGAAAGGAGACATTTTTAGGTAAAACCAAGACCGAGAAGACCACAAGTGCTTTCTTCTTCAAGCATCATAACTGCTGGTCACAATAGGAAGTACAGTGAGCGAGGCCAAAAAATTTCCACTGCGTAAATTTCAGTGTCACTTTATTGTGAGGCTTAAGAAAAGACTGTGCCAAAAATGAGGGATGGAAGGTGGTGGGTGACCCAAGGTACAATCCAAATCTGTTTGGTTCCTAGCTGCACTTGGCGCCACCTGGTGGCGACGATCCACACCACCTTAAATATCAATGGAGATGAAGGTGGGCCCTCTGGTGGATGGACATCAGGAATTCCAAGAATCCTCCGCTTAATGCACATTTCATTGTTCTGATCCACAGAAACGGGTGGGGAGAACACCTGAGGATCTGGGGACCCCCCCCCCTTTGACTCCTATCTTCCTAAGATGAAGTTGCCTGGTCTGTGCCCGCCCCCACACCTGGTTCACTTTCACCCATGCCCATGAGGACTCCGACCTGCCCAATTGGAGAAAAGAGGCTGAGTGGAGAATGGGAACCAAATGCCGACCGAGTTCCTAATTCTCATTATGATGGCCTTCATCACTGCAGGGTTTAATATAGCTATGTTATTAACATTCAAGTCCTAAATTGGACTCTTTTACAATAGAATCTAGGTCCGGTTTTATCACTGCCTAGAGACATTTTGATTGTACAGATAACTGGGATGAATAGCCTCACTGTATTCTCTGCAGACTGCACCAGAGCACTTTAATAAAGTCTAGCTGTGATTTTCAGAAAAACACTAAGAAACTCAAGAACATGTAGAGAAAAGTAACTCTTGTTATCAGGGTCCAAAAGTCAATCCAGAAGTGGAAATTCTATCATGTTTAGAGCTGTGATTTTAAATAGGAAAACACTACAAAGCACTGTGAACTCACCTTATCACCTTTTGGCCCTTGAAAACTTAAGCCCATTTGACCCTGTTGATTAAAAATTAGACTTTCATTATTCGAGTTGTCTAATTAGTTCAAAATCACCCCAAAAACGTCACAAAAAATGCCATAAGATGGTAGATTTCAGGCAGTAACTTTGTCCCAGAATGAGTTCAAAACTCTTGAGAAAGTAACGATCGTGTGATAATCAATTTGTATAAAAAACCTTTTAAAAGTATTAGTGATAAAGAATTCTATAACAACTTTTTTGTTTCATTTCAGATTTTTAAATTCTGGCTTTAGAAAACTAAGGGAAAGATCAGTGATTCCAAAACAATGACCGTAGGATGGATGGAAGGAACGATGGTAGAGAGATAGATAGACAATCTACAGATCAATCAACAGATAGATAATACCCAGACAGATTTAATATATGGATGGACAGACAGATAGAAGAAATTATAATTTTCCAAAGCTTTTCACAGGAACTTAAAGAATGAGTTATGACAATTTCATGATAGTCTTATATTAATGCCCAAGAAAGACAACTAAAAAAACTTTACCTTTTCACCTGGGGGGCCAGGAGGACCTGGGGGACCCTGTAAGAGAGCATTTTAGTTAAATATGGCTCCTAACTGAATAGACTGAATTCTGTACCCTGACGATAGGCATGTGCTTAGTGTCATCCCACAACCCTACAGGTGTAAACTCCTGTGCCCATATGACCTTTAGATGATGGATGCCATTTTTAGTTAAGGTGTGTCCCAACTGGATCAGGGTGGGTCTTAATCCATATTTCTGGGGCCTTACAAGGCAGAGGCCATTTGGACGCTGTCAGTAGAAGCTAGAAGTCAGTGGGATTCAGAGGAGCAGGCACAAGGAGAGGCAGAGCGCCACGTGACAGAGGCAGAGACGCAAGCCATGGAGCCCCAAGGATTCAGGAAAGCCAGCACCAGAAGGCTACAGCATTTGAGGAGAAAGCACTTCCTTGCCGACCACACCTTGATTTTGGACTTTTAGCCTCTGAAACTGGGAGTCAGTAAATTCCTGTTTTAAGCCAGCCCGTTGTGTGGTATTTGTCATAGGAGCCTGGCAAAGTAAGACGATAGCCCTGATGAGCTCTAAATGCTTCTTTGTACTGAAGTTATCTTAAGAGTCTATCGTTAACATAATAATTTACTTTGTTAAACATTTAAAAATTTTTCCTATGCTATAGAACTGTAAACTTTGAAAGTAACCAAAAATTAGTCCATGATGATAATTAAGAGGGTTGCAAGTGCCTCAAAATCTTGGGCATTGCCCCATGGGATCCAATAGTCTAGGGGCATTCCAGGCTAATAGATGATGCATTAAATCACCAGCCAAAGTCTCTTTGTGCCCAGGAATTTCTAATTTAGGAATGATATTTTACCATTTTAGGTATAATCACTTATCTTAAAAAATCGAACAATTTCTTCAAGAGAGTATACTGTAGTGGAATCAAAAAATCTCTGGTGGTTTCAACAAAAGTTCAGAATAATCTATTTTAAAAAGAAAAAAAAATCCTAGTTTCTTTACTCATAAAAATGAGTCCATTTATTTACAAGAATGTAAATGAGGCCGTGTTTAAATGAATGGAAAGAAGAATTGCTGAATTTTACAAAAAGAAACAAGCAAATTAAAAAGGTAAGACTGAAAATCTCTCAAGAAGACTCGAGTATGGCAAACTCATTTGCATTACTGGTTCCTAGTTAACATGGTATTCTACAGATAACTGTCTTGCTAATATGAACATTCATTTCTGTGTTCTCAGATGTGTGAGGGTGGAGGAGATGACACCTTCTTTCCACTCAGAATGATTAGCTGTGAAGTAGGACAATATAACAGAACAAATAGAATCTCCTGGGAATGTAACCTCTGCGCTCAGTTCGCAACATCCTTATAACAAGTAAAATGTAAAGCCGCTTCTTTGCTGCTGCCTGATCTGCCTCTGTAAGCCCTACCAGAGCCAGAACCCTCCGGTATAATTATACTTCTATAAGTTCTCCCCTGCCACGTGGTAAAGTCACCCAGGAAGACACTGCTTTGCCTAGCTTTGAGCTCAGCTTCTTCAGGCCATACAAAACACTGGTATCCAGTTAGTCCCTAAATTAATGAATTCCCTTGTTTTGGAATGTGTTCGCACACAGTATCACCCAGCAGTTCTTCACACAACACTGGGAATTTTGGACCACAGGTGCCAGCCCACCGTTTTCCTAAGGGAGAAGTTCATTCTCTCATATCCAGATGAAGCGAGGTGGCCAGGGTGTGGATTTTTCATCAACTTATTAATTATCATGCCCCCGTACAGGTTGTTCTCTGAATGGTCGCCTCAGAAAGATAGATCCTCAAACTTACTGGTGGTCCGGTAAATCCTGGAGGGCCGACAGGACCTTGTAGCCCTGGCAATCCCGGAGGACCCTGTAATTTATTAAGAAAGAAAACAGTTAAAATGCAAAGCAGGAGGTGATTCCACATATGCTTATAATTATTTGACAGATGCTTACCGGTGTCCCTGGGGATCCAGGAAATCCTCTTTCACCTTTCAATAGTGTCCCAGGCACGTGGCCAAGAATTTCACCTGGATCCCCCTATGGGATGAAAAAACAAAATAAAGTCAGCAATGTTCATGCTCATGTAAAAAGACAAAACTCACTGAATGGGAGGCATGCATACTGCAGGGGGCTCGCCGCAGGGCTGGGATTTAGACTGTCTAAACTGGAGTAAACAGCCTGGGGCATCCACCTCAGACATTCCTGCTGTCCTGACCAATGTAAATTGCTATACAATCATTCCGGCTGCAACCAGGGCTGAAGGTAAAAGAAACCAGATATGCCTGTCCCATGCAGACATGCTGAGATCCCAGATAAGGGCAGCAGCTTCACGTAGAAAGGCTGTGGCTACAAGCTGCCCTTGTGAAATAAGGATTGTTTCATTTTATAAAAGCAAGACTGTTATGAGGGTGTTATTTCTTGGGGGCTCGCAAACACAGGGCCCCGTGAACACTCAACCTCGTGGAGATAAGTTTTGGTCTCTGCTGGCTTCCTTTTGCGTGGCTCATCCAAACCCTGAATGCCCCACAGTGAACCTCACCAAGGCACAGAGTGGACACGACAAAGTGCACATGTTGATGAGAGCAGCTGAGCGCTGAGACACTGGTGCCTTGGCTGGCACAGACTTGAGAGGCGATTGACTACCACCGTTATGTTACGAGGGGCTCTCTTAACTCCCCGGCCCGCAGTGAAGGGGGCCGTGGTGGCAGGGACAGAGTGAAGCACACGGTGGGTTCACGCCTTCATCGATGCACTGAACACACACATATGAAATGTCTCCTGGCTACTGTGTAAGGTGGCAGGGCAACGGCGGGGATGGCACGTTTGAGAAAAAAATTTGGATGTGAAAATGGGAAGACTTCATGATTGATTGGATATGGAATTGGGAGAGGTAGAAAAAGAAACAGGAATCTCAAGTGAAAGAAGGAAAGCGAGAAGGAAGGAAGGGAGGGAGGGAGGGGGGTTGAAATATTCCTATAAGAGAAAGAAAAAAGAAAAAAAAATAACAAAGGGAAGAAAAGAGAATTACATGCAATTTTCTCAAAGTGAAAATCGAAACAACAAAAAATGAATGACTCCCAGGTTTCTGGCTTGGGTGCCTCTATTTAGCTAAAGGATAAAAGAGCAGAAGCAGTTTGTAGGGGAGGCCCTGGCAGGTTCCTTTTTGGATGTGTTGACTTTGTATTGCATGCATTGGACATCGGGGTTAGTTGTTGGATGCAAGACTGACTGGCCAAGGAGGGCAGGGAGAGGCGAGGCAGCGGCCCGAGGAGAGGGCTGCTCACCGGGACATGCCCTATGGCTCAGTGACCAGGGCCATGCTGGTCCAAGCTCAGCCAGATCCACCTAGGTCTTCTTCTAGGCACCCCGTAAGGATGGAGGAAGAGAATCCCCTTACTAACAGCAGGGATCGGCTCACTCTCGGGGTGGGGGTGGGGGGTGGCTGCAAGAGGGTCTAAATCCCACCTACGATTCAAAGGGGAGAATCAAGCAGAGAAAGGCCAGGGATTGGCTCTGCATGAAAGATGCCATGACATCAAGTATTTAACCTGAGCAACTGTTCTTTTTCTCCTGTAGTATTATTGAATAAGGCAACTCAAAAAGGCAGTTGTATTTGAATGAAACTATAGAGAGTAAATATAATGAAAGGTCAATATAATAAAATAATTTATCCAATAGAATAAAACGTACCTTCATTCCTGGCAACCCCGGGGGTCCCTAGAAAAGAAAAGGCTGGCATTAGGACTTTTTCCTCCAAATATCACTAACATTACAATATAAGTGAAAAAAAAAAAAAAAAGACAACTGAAAGCGGAAGGGGAGTTGAGAAATTATGACCAAAAAAAGAAATTCTGACTTAAACAACTCTATACTCACAGGATTTCCAGCGAATCCAGGCAAACCAGGAGGCCCAAGAGGTCCTCTTTCACCCTAAAGGGAGCAGGAGACAGTCCTTCACTTACACTGTGAACGGCAAAGGCAGCCTCCTTCCTCTGTCCTTCAGATGTGACGCTCTCCCACCCACCAAAGACCTCTCACTGTGTGGTTAAAAATCATTTCCTAAAAGTGGTTTGTTACAAGATATATTCCTGGGTGCTAGTTCATGAAAGAAGAAATATATTCGATAGCATAATTAATAGGGCCAAGGATTAATAACACTATTTTAAAATATGATTTAGTAATTGATTATAGGTAAGAAATTTGGTGTTTAAAAGCATTTTTAGGATAAAAGTCTACCAAAAGAAATAGAAATAGAAAGGCACAATCATATCTTTCCTAAACACTAAAGGTGGGAAAACTGTATTTCATTATCAAATAAAGTTTTATTAGAAGTAACTTTCCATTATAGCAGATAAAACTGTGTTAACAGAATAATCTTACCTGACTTATTTATTTATTTATTTATTTATTTTAAAGCTACTTAGATTACATAAATGTTACACAAAAAATATAGGGATTCCCGTACGCCCCACCTCCCACACCTCCCAAAACCTCCCACATAAACATCCTTCATTAGCGTGGCACGTTAATTGCAATTGATAAACACATCCTGGGGCTTTGCCATTAAGCACAGACCACAGTTCACACTGTAGACCACACTCTTTCACACACGGTTCTGCATGTTATGTGATGGTATAAAATGGCCTATATCTGTCGTTGCAATGTCACTCAGGACAACGACCTGAGTTCTTAATATGCAAACTTACACAAAGGGGGAAAGTCTCGGTTCTAATTTACCTTTGTCCCATTGCATCCTGGAATACCTGGAGGACCTGGAGGACCATCTTGGCCAGGAATACCCTGTAATTAATAACGTGAGAAAGTCATCAAAATAGAAAATCACCTGATAGCGATAGTACTCATAGAAAATGCTGCATAAAGGAAGCAGAACGCATTCTATATACATACAGGCAGTCCTGGGTTTCCAGGGTAACCAGATGCTCCTGGTGGTCCCTGCAGGAATGGGAATGAGAGAGTTTAAACTGAGTGTGGGGGCACCTCATCCCCCTCCACGGCATCCACCTTGTTAATGGCATCAAAACCTAAGGCTTGGCATGCAGAACGTGGCGCCGACGGGGCCCAAGCAGACAGCGCACTCTGCACAGAGGCAGGTAGGTGAGGGTCCGCCCAGTGGAGCAGATCCCCAGGGGCTCAGCAGCAAGGCTGCGTCAAGAGCTGGCCGTGAACAACTACTAAAATCAAAACTGCACGCACACAAGGTAACTCCGCCCTCATGGCTTCCTTAGGGAATAAATCAGTCCATGGGGGGGAAGAGCCCAACGTTATTTCTTGTGGAACAGCAGCAGTTCATCAGAAAATAGAATACTTTCAATCAAAATACAGAGGTACTTGAACCTGGCTGCTCTAGATCTTCTCGCTCGCGAATGATGACGAAGTTATTTACCCCGTCCACTCCCTGAAGACAAGTGGGAGTGGAGACAAATGCAAACTCAGCTAGTGGACCCCTTTCTTTTTAACTATACAACAATCACAGAATTGAAGTTTTTCTTACAAATGTTTTTCTATTTTCAAAATTTGCTTTCCAAGGTCTCCGTCTTGCATTTCCCAGGAATGCGGGTAGCAAAGAAAGTAAAGAGAGCATGAGGAAGGAAGAGCTGTGAGAGTAATATCACTTTCCACATTAGTTGAAGGCGTCTTCCTTTAACGACTTCTGTACATATCACTACCACCACCCCCAACGGAAGCATATCTACAAGAGATCCTTGAGGGAGAATTAATGGGAGAAAACCAGTGTGCGCTGTGGTGTCCTGCTCCGCTTCCTCACAGCACAGGTGAAAAGAACTGAGGTCAGGAGATCACGGGGCTACTGCTGGCTTTCAGTCCTCATCCCCACTGCGCGCGTTATTTGAGCTCTACGGAGGAGAGGCAGAGGGAGAAGGGCCCTAGACAGGCAGAGGAGAAGGAAAAACAGCCGGGCCCCCTCATCACTCCTGACTGCTCGGAAGGAGGAGAGAGGAGGCAGGAAGCACCCATCCACGCTTCTC
Source organism: Chaetophractus vellerosus (assembly GCA_004027955.1). Taxonomy (NCBI): domain Eukaryota; kingdom Metazoa; phylum Chordata; class Mammalia; order Cingulata; family Chlamyphoridae; genus Chaetophractus; species Chaetophractus vellerosus. Next base: position 753 of record PVKH010029592.1, on the reverse strand, counting down.
GCCTCCCTGTTACTAGAGCCCATGCACCGTCACTCTCAACCGTGAGCGCCGGCTGTACTCACTCGTGTCCCTTTTGTTCCCGGCAGTCCAGGTTCTCCAGTATCACCCTGGAACAAAACAGAAACGACATTAAAGCCACTCATAACTTCAAGCATGTATGTGATCTTAAATTCACAAATCCGCCCCTTGAAAAAAAATTCTATTTAATTGTACCTTCTGTCCTGGAGGTCCGTGTGGCCCTTCGGGTCCTTGCATTCCGGGAAAGCCAATGACACCTTGTAACCCTGGGAGGCCTCTTTCTCCCTACAGAGCAGAAAAATACATCAGCTTAAAAATACAGAGGAAATACATCGGTAATCAACCTAAGTGTCATTCAACCTGCTTAAGTCTATAGTGAGTATTTGAAAATAGATGCTACAAATGAATTACTATTCAGGCAGCTTTTCTCAACTCGTTTTAAGCTCTTTGAGGCAGGAAAGAGTCATAGACACAGAGCTGAGATTTTGTGAACTGACCATCAAGGTCAAGTCCTTGCCTTCAGATACCTTTAGAAGGTGTGTGTAGTGGTTTGAGTTTGAATTAATTATGAATTCCAAAAATATAAGTTAGATTATGTTTGTAAGCTCATCTGTTCATCTGGGCATGATTAAGTTATGAGTAGGGCGTTAATTGCCACGTCAGTGAGACGTTGAGCCCCACCCCTCGGTGGGGGTGGACTCAAGTAGAAGCAGAGATTAGAGAGAAGCAGAGAGG
>PVKH010029591.1:0-12660 GCA_004027955.1 Chaetophractus vellerosus | reverse complement strand
GTGATGTATAAGTCTTTTGATATGCTGTTGGATTCGATTTGCAAGTATTTTGTTGAGAGTTTTTGCATATATGTTCATTAGAGAGATTGGTCTGTAATTTTCTTTTCTTGTAGAATCTTTATCTGGCTTTGGTATTAGGGTGATGTTGGCTTCATAAAATGTGTTGGGTAATTTTGCCTCCTCTTCAATTTTTTGGAAGAGTTTAAACAGGACTGGCGTTAATTCTTTTCGAAATGTTTTATAGGATTCACCTGTGAAGCCATCTGGTCCTGGACTTTTCTTTGCTAGGAGACTTTTGATGACGGATTCAATCTCCTTACATCTGATTGGTTTGTTAAGTTCTTGTATTTCAGTGTAGGTTGGTTGTGCATTTCTAGAAATTTGTCCATTTCATCTAAGTTGTCTAGTTTATTGGCATATAGTTTCTCATAATATCCTCTTATGATTCTTTTTATTTCTGTGGGGTCATTTGTAACTTCCCCCCTTTCATTTCTGATTGTATTTATTTGCATCTTCTCTCTTTTTGTCTTTGTTAGTCTAGCTAGGGGTTTGTCAATTTTATTGATCTAAAAGAACCAGCTTTTGGTTTTGTTGATTTTTCTCTATTGTTTTTCTTTCCTCATTTTCATTTATTTCTGCTCTAACCTTTATTATTACTTTCTTCTGTTTTCTTTGGGATTGGTTTGCTGTTCTTTTTCTAGTTTCTCTAGTTGTTCAGTTAACTCTTTGAGTTTAGCTCTTTCTTGTTTTTTAATATAGGCATTTAGGGCTATAAATTTCCCTCTCAAGACTGCCTTCGCTGTATCCCATAAGTTTTGATACGTTGTGTTCTTGTTTTCATTTGTCTCAATATATTTACTGATTTCGCTTGCAATTTCTTCTTTGACCCACCGATTATTTAGGAGTGTGTTGTTCAGTCTCCACATATTTGCCAATTTATTTTTTTCCTGTCTATTATTGATTTCTAGTTTCATTCCATTATGATATGAAAAGATGCTTTGTATAATTTCAGTCATTTCTGTCTTTTTATATTTATTGAGAGCTGCATTGTGACCTAACATGTGGTCTATCCTGGAGAAAGATCCATGGGCACTTGAGAAGAATGTATAACCTGCTAAGTTTGGATGCAGTGTTCTGAATATGTCTGTTAGGTCTAACTTGTTTATCATATTGTTCAAGTTCTCTGTTTCCTTGTTGATCTTCTGTCTAGTTGTTCTATCTAATGTTGTGAGTGGGGTGTTGAAGTCTCTGACGATTATTGTAGAAATATCTATTTCTCCCTTCAGTTTTGCCAGAGTTTGTCTCATATATTTTAGGGCACCCTGGTTAGGTGCATAGATATTTATCTGTTATATCTTCCTGGTGGATCGTCCCTTTTATTAATATATAATGGCCTTCTGTATCTTGTAACTTTTTTGCATTTAAAATCTGTTTTGTCTGATATAAGTAAAGCTGTCCCTGTTCTTTTCTGGTTACTATTCACGTGGAGGGTCTTTTTCCAAACTTTCACTTTCTGCTGATTTGTATCCCTGGGTCTGAGGTGAGTTTCTTGTAAGCAGAATATGGATGGCTCATATTTTTTTATCCATTTTATCAGCCTGTATCTTTTGATTGGGGAGTTTAATCCATTCACATTCAATAATATTATTGTAAATGCACTATTTACTTCCTCCATTTTATTCTTTGGTTTTCACATGTCATCTTGTTTTTGTCTGTCTTTTTACTCTTTTGGTTATCCTTTCTGCTATTCTTTCTTCTATACTCTCTCTCCTGTTTTTTTCTTTCAGGTTCTAAGGCTTCGTATAATATTTCCTGCAAAGGTGGGTTCTTTTTTTGCAAACTCTCTTAGTTTCTGTTTGTTTGTGAATATTTTATACTCACCTCCATATTTGAAGGACAGTTTTGCTGGATAAAGAATTCTCGGCTGGCAGTTTTTCTCTTTCAGTTTCCTAATTGTATCATACCACTGTCTTCTTGCCTCCATGGCTTCTGAAGAGAAATCTGCGTTAAGTCTTACTGGACATCCCTTGTACGTGATCGATTGCTTCTCTCTTGCTGCTCTGAGAATTTTTCTTTGACATTCTGAATACTATGTGTCTTGGCATAGGTCTATTTGGATTTATTCTGATTGGCGTACAGTGTGCTCCTGGGACATACATGTAAGTTCATTTCTTTCATGAGAGTTGGGAAACTTTCAGCTATTATTTCCTCAAATACTCTTTCTGCCCTTTTCCCTTCTTTTCTCCTTCTGGAACTCCCATGACACGTATGTTGTTATGTCTTGTTTTGTCATTCAACTCTCTGAGCCCCTGCTCAATTTTTTCCATTCTTTTCTCTCTCTGTTCTTTTTTCTCTTCAATTTTAGCTGTTCTGTCTTCAGTATCACTTATTCTTTATTCTATCATTTCGAGTCTGCTGTTGTATGCCTCAAATGTGTTTTTGATCTCACCTATTGTATCTTTCATTCCCATGAGCTGTGTTACTTTTCTGTTCAGGATTTCAAATTCTTTTTTGTGTTCACTCAATGTCTTCTTGATGTCATTTATCTCTTTAAGTATATTGTCTTTCAACTCATTAATTTGATTTTGGAAATTTGTGCTCATCTTGCTGATTCATTCTCTCAAATTCTGTATCTCTTCTGGGACTTTATTGTGTTCCTTTTCTTGGGCTATGTCTTCTATTTTCTTAGTATGGCTCATAATTTTTTGCTGGTGTTTAGGCATCTGGTGAGGATGTAGTTTACTCAGATGCTCAATCTCTTTCTCTTTTGTAGGGATTTAGTGGCAGGAGGCTGTGAGTTACCACAGCTCTTTGATTATTGGCTCGACCTGGATTATTAGGATTGTCCTGCTGGTTGCTCATAACTGGGAACTGGACCCAGTAATTGGTTATAGAGTTGCTTCCTAGGGCCTTGGGCAGGGATGCTATAGAGGCCAGAAAAAGCCTCTCCTACTTATTTTTAATTTTCTTGTGTGCACTTCCTTAGTCTGTCTGGAGATGGTGCTCTTTGGCAGCTCTCAGTTCAGTGTCTGGTCAGAGTGTATTTGTTGCAACACAGACCAGATCAGTGTGATAGAGTTTCCTGTCTGGAGGCTAGGAGCCTTGTAATTCAAACTTTCTCTGAGACAGTTCTCCAGCCTTCTCTGGCAGTCCCCTCCCTTTTCCCACCTAGGAAATATTCCCACTTCCCTCTGTGTCCTCAACAATCAGTCCCTGTTAGTAGAGGAGGAGATTGGGAGGGTTGTATATCTTTAGCCCCTTGGAGGCTCCAAGGCAAACAAGGTGCAGCCCCACCCCGCCTAGAAGGGCCCTTGGGACACAGCCAACCAAATTTGTGAGTCAAAAGCTGAGTCAGCCTTAGGCTGTGTTCCTCTCTCTCCCCTTTCCTGTGGAGTCCTCAACAGTTAGACCAGGCTAGAAGAGGGAGATTGCAAGGGTCGATTTCTCCAGTCCTTCGCCAGCTCCCAGGGCAAACCACTGTGTGGTCTCACTTGGCCTGGAAGGTCTCCTGGGGCACAGCAGACCAAATTTGTGGGTCAGAAGCTGAGTCAGCCTTAGGTTGTGTCCCTCTCTCTCCCCTTTCCTGGAGTGGTGGATCCCTGGAGGCCCCTTTGTCTGTAGTCGCAGGTCCAGAGGCCCAAGAATTCTAAAGGTTCTTTAGTGTGGGGGAGGGTGCAGGCAGCAGCAGTTGCTGCTGGTTCCAACTCATAGTTCTGTTGTTGCAATTTCCCTCTTTTGTCCCTCTCTCCTCTGGGTGGTGTGCAGCCTTCACCTGCTGTCCTAAACCCTAGAAGATCTTTTTTGGGGTTGTTTCAGCCTGCCCTCTAGCTACTTTTCTGGAGAAGAGATTCCCATGTCTTACTAGTCTGCCATCTTCTCGGAAGTCCACTGATTGTTTTCTGACCTTTAAAAAAAAAAAAACCTGCTTAACTTTTTTTTAATGTATTTTTTGTTTGATTCACCCCACCCCCCATCACAAGATGGCTCCCTCATCTATTTGCTCATTGTATTTGCTTGTTATTTGTGCTTGTTGTCTGCTTGTCTGCTCATCGTTGTTTTTTTCTCATTGTCTGCTCGTTGTTTTTTGCTAGTTGTTTGCTTGTTGTCTATTTATTTTTTCTTTAGGAAACACTGGGAACCAACCTAACCCTGGATCTCCCATATGGGAGGCGTGTGCTCAACTGCTTGAGCCACATCTGCTCCCTGCTCTTGTTTTTGCTCATTGTCTGCTCATTGTTTTTGCTTGATGTCTGCTCATTGTCTGTTTCTTGTTTGTTTGTCTTCTTTAGGAGGCACCAGGAACTCAACCCAGGACCTCTCATGTGGGAGGAAGGTGCTCACCTGCTTGAGCCACATCCGCTCCCCTGAATATGTTTTTTAACTGCTGTAGAAGGACAGACTTTACAAGCCAGTTAGAGAGAATTCATTAGGTATCTAACAGGACACTAAACTACAAAAGAGTTTAATTCTAACTAAATTTTGTGTATTTTTGAAGTACTAGTTGAAATAATCTGCATAAACAATGGGGAAAATCATAACTCCCTTATTTTTACCTGTACTCAATATTAGTTAACATTAGTAAGAAATATAATTGGTGCATATTTCAAAGCCATCCCAATTTGACAAGAAAAAGGTAGAATGTAGTGCTAAATGGAATTAAGTAGGAAGCTATATTTAATTTAAAATTCTAAGTTGTCTAGAAAAACCCATACTATCTCAATAGGGTTGACAGCAGCCATGAAAGATATTAATAACTAATGTACAGCTCTGTCACTCAAAGCTGATATTATGATTGTATAATTACTTCTCCACTGGAAAAATACATTTGGAAACTACATGTTTAATGTTCCAATTGAAAGAATATATACTAGAATGAGATGTGTACAGTTATTAATAAATTAATGCTTATGTTTTGAAATGGTTTTGTAGCATGAGAGTCTGAGGGTAGATTGGGTAGATTAATCAGAAAATATATTGCACATTTTACTCTCTATAATAAGCTCGTATAATCAATCAAGATATAGTACCGAATAATGGAGATATCCAAAATGTCCTTCTTCGGTTTTCGTCATCCTCATTTCAGAATAAGGATAGTGATCTATTACAGGACTTTTATATTTTATTATCATTACTCAGGAAGCAATTTCAATTCATCCATGAAAGGTGACTGTATGAGGAATGATTATATTCTTTTTATTTTTAAAATATGAAAATTTTTGAGGTTCTTGATGTGGTAATTTGGAAAATAATAGTTAATAAATGCAAAATTTTCTCATTATAGTCCTTAATGTCAGTAATAATGGAAATGTGAAGGTCTTATAGGTGAGAGATTATAAGAGATAGAATCATAAAATATGAATTATATTATGGTAGCTGGAACCAACATAAAAATGATATTGAAGAGAGATTTTGTTTTGAGAGAATTGACTTAGCGTTTGTCATAAATTGGAATCAGACTATAGGATCACTGAAGTCCATTTATTTTTTCAAAGTGGAACTCTATTTGATATATAAATTTAATTTGTATATGAGTTTGAAATAGTCTATCTCATAATACCAGCTTTGAACTTTTTGATAGAACCAACATGTTGGGGCCTTTTCTTTAGCTCTGCTTTTTTAGAAGAAGCTGATCACTTATCATGGAGCTCTTAAAAGGTAGTTTTTTTGTGTTTATCTTTTTTTTTTTTTAACCTCATTTGTCATTATGAACTTAAAAGCATCCTGTATTGAGGCTTGAGCTAGCTCTGCATTTATTAGGTTAATGTTTTTGCTTACGTCAAAAAAATTTAAAAATATAATAGACATAATGTAGAACACTCATATTTTAATTTCTTAATGTGTTCAGTTTGTCAAGTTTTGCACTCTTTTTAAGAATGCAATTAAGTGTAGGCTTGCTATGGTTTACATTTGGGGATATGTCACTAATGTTATAAGTTTGTATGTGTGTGTTTCCCGTAGTTTACTCAAGAATTTGGTGCTCCAGTGTTTTATAAACAACAATGCATTGCAATTGTGCATAGTGTCTCTCTTATTTTCTACCTATCTGTGTTAGTTTCCTAGGACTGCATAACAATTTACACAATCTAGGTGGCTTAAAACAACAGAAATTTATTCTCTCACAGTTCTAGAGGCCAAAGTCTGAAATCAAAGTGTCAGCAGTGTTGGTTCATTCTGGAGGCTCTGAAGGAGAATCTGTTCCATGCCTCACTCCTAGCTTCTGGTTGTTGCCAGCAATCCTTAGCGTCCCTTACTTACCTTGTTGACGTATCACTCCTATCTCTGTCTCCATCTTCGCATCAGTGTCTTCCCTATGTCTCTGTGTTCTACCTTCTTGTTATAAGGACACTTGTCATTTGGATTTAGAGCCTTCCCTACTCCAGGATGAGCTTATTGCAAGATACTTAACTTAAAAATATCTGCAAAGATAATTTTTCCAAATAAGGTCACCTTTACAGGGTCTGGTGGTTAGAATTTGGACATATAGTTTAGGGGGCCTCTATTCAACCTACTACACTATCTGCTATCTTGATGTGCCCATTTTAGTCCACAAGGACTAATTGATTTTACTAAGAAAAAATGCACAGATTTTTAAGCAATATTCCAGTTGTAATTTGCATTTCTACTAGATATAGCCTGGGAATGAAACTGTTGCAGTGAACATTGTTGATAGTTATAGTGATTGACAGGAGTTGGATGGCCTGTGTTCTTCTGTCTCTTCTGCAATAGCTGTGTATTTTATCAGAAAATCAGAAGATAGGAAACTCATTGTGGCTACTTTTTCTCCTGTATTACCAGTATATAATGCACTTAAAGATGACCTGTCCTCTTCCACATTGGAAATATTCATCCTCAGTGGAGAAAGTGGCTTTGTAGTACAGGAATTCTGTGTGCCCAAGGTAGGGAAAGGGTTTATTTAGGATAATTGATTGGACACATGAGGAATGTCCACATGATATGGACTTGATATGATGTCTGGTTTGCTGTGTTATAAATAAGCTGTAATAGGTTGACCCATATTTGTAAGGAACACTGAAAGGTAACATAGTGTAGTAGAGTATGGCCTTGAGAGTTAGGGGACAGAATCCAACTTCCTTAATCAATCTGTCTGAATTATAGTTTTCTTATTGGTGAAAAGGGCACGTTGCACTGTCATTGTTAGGGTCTTAGAAATGACAATCCTTCTTAGAGTTTGGTACCAGTTGAGAGGGGCAAAAGAGTCTGACAGATGGAGCAGATCAAAATAGCAGTTTTAATGCTAATGGTCATGTTGGATTGGAGAATTTGACTTTGATCTGTGGCCTTGTACAGTTGGGCTTTCCAGTACAACCCCATAATTAAACCTCAGCTTCTTGTTTGAGGGAGAGTTATGTCTACAGAGCACACACACTTACCTGAATTGCAGCCTCACACCCAGTGGCCCCTGATGGTGGGAACAGGGAGAGATGAGTCTGAGTGTCTGCCTTTGAAAGAGACCCATTTATGCCTAGTACATGGAAGAGCTGATAGGAAAATGCAGATTCCCTAGAGCAAAGGAAAAGGAGGAAAGGGCTGAGGCCAGTCCTTTAGAGAGAAGTGAATGAAAAGCAGAGAGAAGACAGAAGCTTTCTTCTAAATACTTCAAAGGGATCGTTGTTCCTATATCATGAAGCCATAGGACCTAATTTCAGAAAAATTCAATTTCCCAAAGGCAGTATTTAGCCTTGTATTAGTCAGCCAAATGGGGTGCTGATGCAAATTACCGAAATCTTTTGGCATTGACAAAGAGTATTTGAAGTAGAAGCTTACAGTTACGAGGCCATGAAGCATAAGTTTCTTCCCTCACCAAAGTCTGTTGCCATGTGTTGGAGCAAGACAGCTGCCGATGTTTGCCAGGGTTCAGGCTTCTTGTGTTCCTCTCTTCCAAGGGCTCCATTTCTCTCCAGGCTCAGCTCCTCTGTTTCCTCCACAAGGTCATCTGTAGACTGTGAGGCTTTCTAGGCTTTGCCTCTCTCCACATGGCCAGCTGTGAACTGTCAGGCGAGTGGCTTGTCTCTTTTCCTGTAGCCTTCTCTCCTTCCTCATGACCAAGTTCCTCTGTGTGCTTGGTTCCCTGGGCTCCAGTATTAAAACTCCAACTCAAAACACACACCAACTCTGTCCTTTGCCATGTCTTTGATCTTTGAGACCCCACCCACCAAGGGGCGGAGTTCAATGCCCTACTGATGTGGCCCAATCAAATCCCTGATCATAACTTAATCTTGCCCAGAGAAACAGACCAGTTAACAAGCATAATCCAAAATCTATTTTTGGAATTCATAACTATATCAAACTCCAGACTGCTACAGTCATCATTTAACATTTGTGTTAAATTCCCTTGCTTTAAACCCTAAAACATCAACGGAGAGAAAAGTAGTCCCATTCTGTCTTCTTTCATATTTGAAATAAGTTGGATAAGCTACAGAGCTGTGCTTTTCTGGGTCTGGAGAGTTGAAAAATCTGAGGAGAAGAGGATAGATTCTATGGAAGACTTCAATTACAAGCACTTTTACTGGTGGGGGAAGGGGCAGGGAATGCTCTGCTCCTCTCAAATTACCAAGAATTGTCCACAAATTTTCTGCAGATCATTGTGCAGAATCGTTGGTTATTACATGATAGCTTTCTGCACTCTATTATGTAAATAAATTAAATTTTTAAAATTACATCTGAGGATGTAATTTGTTACCATGGTTACAGCTAAGCGCTTGAGCATGCGTTTATCTACTTTATTAGTATAAACTTTGTATTAGATAGTAATCTAAAGGCTGTGGGTTCTTTGAGTATGGTCCTGGACAGTGGGTGATTATTGGGAAGCACAACTGGACAAATAGAGTCTCCTTTTGATCTAAGGAAAAAGTAGTTATGCTTAATTGAGATGTTACTCTATCAGGAATCTACCTTTTTGAATTCCCCTGGTTGTGTGGAACACAATCTGAGATTAATTTAACCACTTAGATTCTCTTGCCTGATCATCTTTGACAAGGCAAACCTTTCCTTTCACACTTTCTAGCAAGAACCTTTGCAACTTGAATAGTAATATATCACAGGAAAATAAAAACTCAGTTTCTTAAAGTTTAATCTTGATTATTCTAATCTATGTCATCAGAACCCTGCTTTTTTGTTTTTTCTTTGGTCATTATACCTGTGAATATTATTTTTCGCAGCAATAAAAGGGGAAAGAAGAAAGAGATGAAACATAAATCAACTTTTTTTTTTTTTTAAAGCTTGTATGCACCTGGCTTAAGAATATATAGAGCAGTAGGGAACTATGAAAAAGGAGTTGAATGTATTTCAAAAATAGAGATTTATTTAGGAAAAAACAACAACTGAGAAATTTACATTTCCATACTCTTTACTGGACACTTAGACTAGTTGGGAGTCTATTAGACTTTGTGCTATTCTCTTTCTTGATTTGATAGAGGGAATTTGGTATTAATTGATTTGAAGTTTTATTGATGCCTCTTGAGGTACACTGTTGTTTTGTGGCCCATCTTTCTTTTTTTTCAATTTCAGGTAATCCTATTAAGATATTAATGCCATCACTGTCTCCTACAATGGAAGAAGGGAACATTGTGAAATGGCTGAAAAAGGAAGGTGAGCCAGTACATTGCTAAATGTCTGTGTGCTTTGTTTCTTGATCATTTTGGGTTTTTTTTCCTAACCAATTGTAGTGCACAATACGTTATATAAATGAAATAAATTGTATTCCTCTGCCAGTTTATGTATGATTGTTTAAATAAAATTTTCCTTAATAAAATTGGTGATGTAGCAAATGCTTTCTGGGCTCAGCCTGTATATTTTCATAAGCAGGGAATGTTAAAATATTTTAAGGCTTGTTTCCAAGTTTTAGTCCTTGTTCTGAGCTTTTAGTTTCAACATCATAAATGTGTCAATCCTCCTAAGTTAATTTATAACTTTAACATAATTCCAAGTGTTTTTTATTTTTTATTTTTATCTTTTCTGGAGTTAAGTAAGTTGATTATAAATTTCACTGGAAAGAACAAATAAAAATAACCAGGAAAACCCTCAAAAAGAAGAACAGTAGAGGAGGATTGTAGCCCTACAAGGTATTGAAACATATTATTAAGCCTCTATAATTAAAACTGGTACTGGTGTTCAAACAGACAGACAAATGGAACTGAATAGAAAATAAGGAAATAGATCCAGTTGCACATGAGCATTCAGTGTATAATGAAGGAAGACATGAGATCTAGTCTTTGTAATATGCCAAGGATAAATTACAAATGAATCAGATACTTAATGTACAAAAAAAGAAACCATGCAGTAATAGGAAAAAATAAATAAATGAATTCTTCTGAACATGGAAGTGGAATAAACACTGTAACTATGACTAAAAATCCAGATTCAATAAAGGAAATACCTTTCCTTGCTACTTTTGTATATGTTTGAAATTTTTGTAATAATATATCTTTAAAAATGTATACCTATCACCTTCAGGATATAGTTTGAAGTAAAAACTACTCTTTCCTCAGCTTTTTATAAGTACTACATGAATCTGAATGTTGATTTTATCAATTGAATAGTTGGTATAATATCACCTATAAAGCTCTGTTAATAGCAACCATTTGCCAGATTTTAAACACCTTTTGTGGTGCTTGGGAAAAAAGACTAGGAATATAAAGGGCAAAGAGGTGAGTATGATATAATGTTCGCATATAGTAGGGCAAAGGAACAATTAGTGTGAAGGAAGTTGTAGGTAGAAGATTTCTATTTTTTTTTTTCTGGCAGCTGCTTTCTTTTCCTTTTTGTCTTCCTCTGGCCATTGCCACATGAGGCCAGTCTCTCCTCCAGATATTGCCCATGGGATAGCCTTCTTTTTAGCACTCTATGTAGCCATCTTTCCCTATGCTTTACTTATTTTGTACTATTTTAAACTTTTGTGGAGGAAAAAGGATGACTCTCTACTTCCTATTAGAGATTCAGAAGTTACCAAATGTATTCCCCACAGCCATTATTGTGCTTCAGCTGGAGGAATATTGAACCAGGTATTAAAAGAACAGAGAGAGGAGAAAAGAGCAAGTTGAGAAAGAAGGACATGGCCTGGGAAAGATTTACCTGATTACAGAGACAAGCTTTGGCAAGGACTGGGAGGGTGTCTATATGTGATTCAGTAGGCACAGGTGTCATTCAGGAAAATGTTGGTTTGGCGTAGCCCAAGAGACTTGAGGCAATGGGCAAGAATTCAGTCTGGCAGAGTTATGTTGTGATTCCTGGTGATGTAGCTTTCATGGCATCGCTTTTGCCAGTGATGACAAGCATGGCAATTAGAATTGAGTCTTGAGAACCCTAGCTAATTGAGCTTGGGGTTTCAAGACAAAGCCCAATTCTTTGAGGGAGACTGGGGTGCTAGGAAAGGCAACATGGTAGATTCCAGAGTGGGCCTCATGGCAATTTGGCACTATGGATTGGGCTAATATAAAAATTAGGAGGTATGATGCAATGAAGCTATCTAGATAGGTTATCCATGGCGGGTCCTTGATATACTAGATACCAAGTCTGCTTGGAAGTATTGTTTAATTCTTAGTGAGCAGTAGTCTTGAGTTTGTAGATATGTTTCTTTTCCCTGTTGTGACTAGCATAGTAGTTAGAACAGACCAGAAACATTAATAAATGTCTTTGCAGAGGGGAATATAAGCCAAAAGTAGGGAATGTGACTGGGATTCAGGAAGGCTTTGCAGATGAGGTCTTTTTTTTGTAGAATAAATGGGCTTAAAAAAAAAAAAGTAAGAGAGAAGGACATTCAGGTAATGCAAACAAAATGAACAAAGTCTTGGAAGTGGCCTGTCATGAGATATATTTGGTAACAATTGGTATTTCTTGCTGCATAGAGGGTGTGGGGTAATGTAGTTTATGGAGAGGGTCTTGAATAACAACCTGCAGCTCATCAGCCCTTATCCTAAAGCTGAAATGTGCACACTCATGGTTATTTCCTAGGAAGTGCTATGTGTGTGCTTTCTGGAGTTCTGTTAGGAGAACTGTACCGAATGAATCAGGCCCTAATAGAACTAGATCAAGAGCTTACTATAGGTAGTTTAAATAGCTCCCTTTGCCTGCTGCCATTTGACGAACCAACTCTGAGGACTTCTTGTCAATATGACCATTGAAGTTTAAGCAGATAGAATAAGACTTTTGCTCATACTAGATGTTATATAAAACATTTTTAATATAAGTTGAGCTTAACACAAAGGGAATCACCAAGTGTCAGCAACAAAGAGAGAAATCAAATTGAGATTGGTGAATGGGAGTTGAAGCCATATGCCCCACAAGCCTGAGCAACTGGAAGGCTAGATTGCCGAAATGGGGGAGTAGAGTTATTTTGGGGGGATGTGAGGTAGGAAAAGAAGAAATCAGGAATCAGGTTCAGGTTTGGATGTGCTAAAGCTTGAAATGCTTATTAGACTAAGGGAAGGTGTTCAGTAGACAATGGGCTATGTCTTGCCATTCAGGCGTGAAGTCTGACTTGGAGATAGAAATTTAAGAAAACAGATGGAATTTAATGCCATGAGGTGAGAGGCAGACTTATTTGTTTCCCTTGGAATCTATATGGAAGCAAAATGCCTACTCCCTTGAAAATTTGTTCTCATGAGTCTGTCCTCATGAGGCCTTTGAGGGTCAAAGTTATGA
>PVKH010029590.1:0-12635 GCA_004027955.1 Chaetophractus vellerosus | reverse complement strand
TTTTTTTTTTTTATAAATTAATTACCATATAGCACAAGAGAGGAAAGAGGAAATTGAAAAAAAAAATCAACAAAACCTAAGGGAAGGGAACCAAGCTAAGATATCTAGAAGCAAAACAACTCTTCCCTAGAACATTGTGTCATTTCCTATAAAAAATTTCACAGTAAAAAATCTACTCCAGGGGAGCAGATGTAGCTCAAGTAAGTCGAGTGCTTGCTTCCCATGTATGAGGTCCTGGGTTCGATCCCTGGTACCTCCTAAAAGCAAACAAATGAAGAAACCAATTCTCCTTGGGGAGTGGATGTAGCTCAGTGATTGAGCGCCTGCTTCCCATATATGAGTTTCTGGGTTCAGACCCTGGTACCTCCAAAAAAAAAATCTCCAGAATATGTACAAATTACATACCCAGATATATACTTCTCACAACAAAAGTATGGAGTTTTCTATGAAGATCAAGGACTCTGGCCTTGAACCATGAAGACAAAGTTTGCCTTGAAGTTAAAGCATTGATGAATCAAAAATTCTGTTGCACCAAAATCTTTCTTATGCTTAAAATAGTTCATCTCTAAGAGGAAAAATATGCTTTGCTGCCCCAATATTTCAGTTCGACCAGGATGAATGAATAAAGTTCCTAAATTCTCCACTGTCTTGACCCCACCAAAAATTAACAACCTGAGGAGCTTTCCTGAGGAGTTTTACAATACTGAAACTCAGCTGACCTTGTGACAAGAGCATGGTCTTAGAACGTCACTCATATAATACATATAAAACCTCACATCCCAAGCATTGCTTCAAAGAAGCATCATGACTTTAAGGCACTTTGAAAATCTAGTGGTATTACATAAATGTTAAACAATCAAGTCTTGTGAGGTTAAGTAACATTTATTATTCTCATACTCTCAAAATATAGTTTTTATTCACCTTTTCCAACTGCTTGTTTATAAACATATATATTAGGAAAAAGAGGAACTACAAAGAACATGGATTTCATCCAAGCAACCTGTTCAGGCTAAACTACAGGAAAGGAAGGTTTTGCTAAAACTCATTTCCTCTACTTGTGAAAAAACTTTGAGAAATCAACTTTAACTGAGAAAATTATGCTATCACTATGTAAAATACTTATACTTAAGAGACATAGTTATTTTAACATTTCAAAAGAGGTTCTTTGAAGAAAACATCAAGGTTCAGTTCCCATACCCACCCCACAAAAGGAATATGAGAAGTGTATTCTACAACTATTTTGTATAACGATTCAAACACTTTCCATCTTTCTTTTTTATCAACAGGCTATGCAGAAATTCTTTAACCTTTAAAGTTCAACTCTGTATCAACCCACCCTGAATAAAAATGGAAATTAAAACTTCAAAAAGTAATTCATAGAACTCATTTGAACATTCTGAATAATTATTTCCAGATACTCAATTGAATGTAAAGGCTCAGAGGAGGCTTGAAGATTATTTAGTTCAAACTCTGAAATTTACAGATAGATCCATGGGGATCTAAGATTAGTTCTAAAGAGGCTACAGACCTCTTCCAAAATCATATTAGTTACAGAAATGGGACTAACACCTACCTTCCTCCTTGTTAAAAGTCAATTAAAAATACTTCTAAGCCACCATTTCTGTTATGAATCCCTCCATGAGTTTTCATTGCAAGAGAATGTGGTAAAAATATGAGTAAGTGTATCTCCTACTAAAGACACTGAAAGTAACTTTGTGCTCTGAAATATTAATTTATTAACTAATACATTTAGAAGTTCATTTTTTTTTTAAAAGATTTATTTATTTTATTACATATCTCCCCTTCCCCCCGCTGCGGCGACGCGCCGAGAGTGGTCACTGCGCAGGCGCGGCTTTCCCCGCTTGTGGGCGGTCTCTGCGTCCGTTCACGGCCGGCGCTTGCTTCAGTTCGCGGGTGGCTGGCTGCGCTCCATCCGCGGGCGACTTGCCCTGCCCGTGGCGGCTCTTGCCCTGTCCGTTGCAGCTTCTTGCCCTGCCCACGGCGGCTCCGGCCCGCCCATGGCGGCTTGCCATTCTCAAGGCGGTCTGCCCGCTAGGAGAGGTCCCCGGGAATCGAACCCAGGGCCTCCCATGTGGTATGCCGGCGCCCTATCCACTGGGCTATCGAGCCGGCCCCATAGAAGTTCATTTTTTTAAAACTAAAAAACACATATAGTTTTCCATTCAACTGTATAGCATATTTATTTATTTAACACAAAAATACTGCTGACACTTCTAAATGGTGGAAATATACAATTGACAAAAAAGACAAAATCCATGCTTTCAGAGTTTAAAAAGACAAAATAAAAATTATCAGGTGGTGATAAATGCCTGTTTCAGTTGGCCTTTGCTGTATACAAACACCCCAGAAACTTAGTGGACTGAAACAACTGCTGTTTCATTTGCTCATGATTGTGTGGGTCAGCAGTTTGGACCGAGGCTGGGCTAGGCATGGCAGTTCCTCTGCTGGTCTTGCCTCTGGCCACTCAAGCAGCTGAAGTCATCTGGCAGCATTTGGGGGCTGGATAGTGTAAGACAGGGATTGGCAAGCTTTTAAAGCACCCTGGCATTTTCTTTGATCACTGTCATTACTCAAAAAAACTTTTTTCTTTCTTTCTTCCTTCCTTTTGTTGTTATTTAAGGAATATTAAAAAGGTTTTGGATGCTGTGGAAGATTCCATTTTTTGGATCTGGTGTAGAGATATAATGCTGACCTTTAAAAATAGCTTCATTTTATAAAAGATTCTAATTACCATTAATTGCACTATTACTGCATGTCAGGTTTTTTTATAGCCAGGAGTTAGGATTTTTTCATCCATGTATTTGGACAGGATGAATAGCAAAATAATAAATAAATTTGCCTTGGTTTTAGGTGCTCCAGTGCCTCAACTCATGCACTGCAACCGTAGACCTGCTTTTCTTAGCTCCACAGGAGATGAGAGAGGGACATGAGCAGGAGGAAGTCATGCATACCTGGCTTCCAGCTTGCTGGCATCTTATTGGTTGTTAGCAGAGTAAATGAACCTTATCTCCTTCTCGAAAATGTTGATTATGAAGAGGAAATGAGATGTAGCTACACGTAAACCAACTAGATGGTATCTGCTGTTTTTGTCTGAAGATGAAGTTTGAAGATGTGTTTCAGTTCTTAGGAAGGAACGAAACAAACAGATGGTGGGATTGAGGGTTAAGTGCCTTAGGTTGGGGCTCTCAGATGATCACTCTTCATTTCTTGATGTGTAGGGAAAAGAGCAATCTCTTGCCTCTTAATTCATTAGTTATTTTAAAAATTCATATCCTTCTCTTGTTGGAGCAGTAGTTAACACTAGTCCATCACCAAGTGATTTTTTTTAGTTTCTGTGGGCTGGGCACAGGGGCATGGGTGGTTTGCCACTGGAGTGCACAGGCCATGTTTTGGAGAGTTGCTGTACCACAAGCTGTGATTTTGGTGAGTTTGGAGAAGTGTGCTAAGCTTAGTGAGGACCTGTCAGCATTTGACCAGGTGATTATGTGAATTCATGGAAAGGGAAGGTAAGGACTTGGGAGAATAGAAACAACATACTTAACTTGAGAGCATTCTGGAATGAACATGCTTTACTTGAGTTAGTAAGGAGAGGGGGTTCTTGAACTTTGAGAATGTGTTAAAAAATTAACAGCCATTTTGAGTACTGACTCCATGAGATCCTTTGTGTACATTCTCTCACCTTGTCACCATGAGGCAGGTGGTATTGTGCTCATTTTACGAATGCTTGGAGAGAGGTTCTGTAATTTGCCTAGAGTGACACAGCTAGTGAGCTGGTGTGTGTGTGTGTGTGTGGGGGGGGAGCAGGGCAGGCTTGTGTCACTTCCCTCTTGGCATCTGAGGTCAAAATTTAACCACTTTGCTAGAGGATTGCCAGGTGGGATTGATAGGCAGGATGTGACTAGGCAGAGGGAAGTTAGGAGGGCTGGGAAGACCGGAGTCAGTGGGGGTCATTGAGAAGGAAAGGGGATGATGGGAGAAAGAGGGTGCAGGAGGCCAGCCCCAAAAGTTTCCCTTTTTCTCTAAGTTTACTGTGCTCAGTCCAGTGGGCCAGTGCTTCTTAAACTTTAATGTGCATGCATATCAGCCGAGGCTCTTGTTAAAATGCAGATTCTGATTGAACTGGGTCTGGGGTGGGCCTGAGAGTCTGCATTTCTTATGGGCTCCCAGGTGATATCAGAGCAGTTCCATACTTTGAATAATAAGGACCTAGAGGGCCAAGTAAGTTAAAGTAGAACATGTTGTTAGTTAGCTGCTGATTAAGAGGTTTCTTCGGAACACAGCTGTCAGGCCAAGATCATGTCTTACTGCAGATGTAAAGTGTCTCTTCTATCCTTACCTTCAAATTGGTAATTATGTGAACAACCAGAACTCTCAGCTGGGATTCTCATTGCTTTGAGAATCACAGGATGCTCTTAGTTTACAGGTGGTGGACCTTGGGGGCCTGGTGAGGACCAGGGCACACCTGTCTGGGGTGTCCTCACACAGGTGCTCAGCTGTGTCAGAGGGGGAGACTGTAAGGTCTCCCCACCCTCACTCCCCACCCCCGATGGTGTTTTGGTAATATGACAAGAGTCAGAATAAGAAACTGATTATGATTCTCAGATTCCCTTTCAGCTTCTAGTGCATTTCCTGCCACTAAAGTAAGTGTTTGCAAGAGTGAGTGAAACAAGGAATGAACAAAAGGACGCCGAGGGAAGGATGGTTTCTGGGTGAGGTGGTCAGTGTGGCTGGGGGAGCTGGGAGTAGCATCTAAGTCAGGGCAGTGAATTTCTGGTGAAACTAGATGGCATCATATGGCGTTGAGAAGCATGCTGGCAGACTTCACGGGCAGACAGGCCTTCCAGAGGCCGCTGTTCTGAGTCAAGCACGAGAGAAAGTGGGCATATAGGGACAGCCTCTTAGACTTTCCTGTTACTGACCGTGTGCTCCCTTTTGTGCCTAGGAAAAGGGGTACTAGAAAGTGTCATGGTTGGGACAGAAAATTCAAAAGCCTGATTGTGAGAATAAAGAGGTTTCATAAAGGGGACTGATAGATGGAAGGTAGAAAGAGGTTGGGGATTTAAAGAAGAAGCAAGGGGAAAATAATCAATCTGGACAGAGATTTGTATAGTGCAGCTGTATTTAATGGTATGTGTCTTTTTGGTGGAAAGGCGGGTAAGGCCAGTGTTTTTTATGTTGAAGTCTTGGAATTGTAGAATGAGATTTCTGGAAGGAACTCCAGAGTCTCTAGTCTCGTCCCCTCATTTCCCTAGAAAATAACACAGAGACCCAGAGAGGTGGTCTCTGACTGGCTTAGGATGTTTGCCAGCCTCATAGTATACTGCCAAAAAGGATATTTATATTTTAGAGTAGTCAGAATGCTTAATGATATGCTCATCTTACCCATTATTTTAAAAGTATACTTTTTCTGAGTGCCTTTTATGTACAGGCACAGTAAACATGGTTCTTTTCATCATTTTCCCTTGATTTTGTGCTTTCTGAAAATTCAGATATTCAAGTTAAGTAGGTAATTCGTTTGTTATCTTAATAGGGGAATAATTACTATCTGTCAGCTTTAATTTAATTGGAAAAACAAGTTGAATTCTTGTTGAATTTCCCATTTTGGCAGAGTTGCTATTGTATTTGGCAGTTTGTTGCATCAGGTCAGTTTTTTGAGAGTAATATTTTTAATACCCCATTTTCTTATAGTAGCATTAATGATAAAACATTGAAAAATGTGTCTTTTAAAAGCTCTGTAGCTGAATTGCCTTTAGCACTGCTCATAGCAGTAAATCAAATGTCCCAATCACTTGAAAGATACAGAAATAACATTCCCCTTTTACAAATATGCCTTTGAACTTTAATTTTCACCGTAGAACAGTAGACTCTGAGGTTTAAAGAGAGAGAGAACAACCTTGACTGGTACTAGAAATTGTACTTCATGGGGCACATTGATACAACACTAATCCCTAAAGCAGCCTTGAGAATTCAGAATGCACTCGTGATCTGGAGAGGTACATTTGATACTAGCCCCACTTTGGGACAGTGTCAGAACCCATTTCCGGAGAGGCAGCTGCCCAGCCTTTGTGAACCAGGGAGGGGAAGAGCAGAGCTGACAGTGAAGAATGGCCCCCAGGGAGGTGATCAGCTGGATGCAAAATTTCTTTGAGTAGTGTTTGAAGGTGGCGGTGGTGGTAGTGTGTTGCTTTGTTTTTACTTAACTTAAGCGTCTCTGCTTAGGAGGTCGTAATTGATAGAGGACTAGAGTTGTACTAAACTGGTATAATGCCATCCTTCAGCTTTCCCGAGCAAATGTAAATATTTAGGGCAGAGCCCCTCTTCTGGCCCCTCCCCCCAACAACAAGAGTCAGCCAGGCCAGAGGCCTGCCTTCAGCTGGTGACAGCTTCTCTGACTAGTTTGACCTCCTACCTGCACTCGGTGGGCAGAGTGCCTGCTGGGCGCTGCCCTTCCCCGCCCCCCCACCCCCAAGCAACTCACTACGGTTTATGGGAGTGGGGCATCTGTCCTAAGCCCTAGTGTGTGCTGGAGTCACCTGGGGAGCTTACAGCCCTGCCCAAACCAGTGAGTCCCACCCGCCTGCAGGGGGGAGTTGAAAAACAAGAAACAAACAGTTGATGCTGGTGCAGCTTCAGGGATTCAGACTTGCCAGGCCTGGGGTGCATCTGGGTAAGCTCCCAGGCTGTTTTGATTTTCAAGTAAACCAACGTCCATAGTAACATCCGTCCAGTTTCAGCCTTTTGGCTCTGATGGATGTTGAAGTTTGTAAGCCCTTTGCGTCTTTTCCTCACCTTACTTTTGTTTCTTGTACCTTCATTTATAATAACCCAATTTTGGGATATGGCAAAGTCAGTTGATTGTGGAAAGTTGCTCTTAGCTAGTTTGATATTTGAGAGAAAGAGGTCTGCTCTTTTTTTTTCTTTTCCCCTTCTTTTCCCATCCATTCCCAGAATGGGAAGAAGGTCATGACTGCAGTTGATTTTCTGAGAGGTTTAAAGTTTTCAACTAGGTATTATTTTGGAGACTTTTTCCTTGTGTGAGTTTATAGCTAACTTTCATAGTTTGTAAAGACTCGTCTCATAGATATGGCTTTGTATGTACATTTCTTAGAAGACAGTTCTTAGGGGAGACCTTAGAGGCAGAGGCTCTTGAGGCTAAGGAGTAAAAGCCTGATTGTGAGGGATCATCTCTTTCGTGTCCATGTTCTCTGTGTTCTGCAAGATCCCACATAACTGAGCTGTTCCTGCAGATTCAGACATGGACACTGGTGGGAGAAGGGTACAGCATCTTATTTGAGACTGTTTCTTCTCTGTTTCTTGCATATAATACAAACATTTCTTTTATAAACTAATATACTAGTAAGGTTTTCTTGCAAATGCTTGTAAATATATGAGAGGTGAAGGTATTTAGTTGTATGGCTTAAATAATAAAGGGGAGAAAATAGGCTCTGTAGAGGCACAAAATATGCATAAAGCAGTTTATAATTTGCTTTGTGCACAACTCCTGGAAAGCTGTCTAATTTAGAATTAAAGTTTCTATTCTGTTAGGTTTGGCCTAAGAAAATCTGCCCACTACCTTGTCTCACTGAGACCCTGGGCCAATCACCTGGGTAAGTTCTCACGTAAGGATGAATAAGGCTGTAGGTTTCATTTTAAGATCTTAGAATTGATCTTTTGAAGATTCAAAGGATTATCTATTTATTTTTATGCTCTTTTTGTTATCATCCTAGTTTGTTCTCTCAATTTTGTTGAGAGAGATGGAGCAGAAACCATGAATTGGCTCAGTGGACATGAGCTTTTGATCATGCAATCTTGGAATTGGAAAAGGAACTTGGAGTTCAGCTAGTCTAACCTGCCCATATTCAGGAATACCTCACAGCATCTCTCACCAGTGCTCGCAGGCTCTTAGCATCACTCACTGTTAGGAACGTCTGTGCCGCTGAAGTTTTTTCCCTGCAACTTTTGCCCTAGTAAGTGGTGGCTGGTCAGATCATGTTTCCCTCAGTCTTTGCTTTAGGCTAAGCATCCTTACTCCTTTCACCCATCTTTCTGTTTGACACCTCTTTTTGTGTTCTACACGACTCCTACTGATGTGCTCCACTTTGATAATGACCTGTATAAAAAGGCGGTGCTTAGGGATGGATCCACTATCTAGCCAGTGCAAGGCACAGCATTACAGCACATGCAAGGTCTGGACACTGGAAGAGTCCTAGAGGACAAGGGTACCAGGCTAGTACTGGGCAGAGCCAGCGCCTCAAGGGGCCAGGAGGGATTGCCTTCATATGCTGCTCTTATGTGATCCCTTATCTTGAGCTGATCATTTCGTCCTGTTTTTTTTTTTCCCCCTACGAAAGGAATGTGTGGGCCAAAATGGGCCCATTCATCTCTACAATTTTGAGTGCTTTCAAAAAGCAGCTCTTTCTGAAACCTGGGGTACATGGATTCATCAGGATGTGATTAGTATTTATAGGGCACCTGGTCCCACTCACCGGATCACCTCAGGCGGTTTATTTTAGGCCTTTGTTGAGTTCTTGGTTTAGTATTTCTGCTACATTCAGACGTGTAGCTGGTACTTACCCTGCAACTCTAGCCCGTTATAGTAGTTCATTCTATTGCTGACCACCAGTCATTCAAAAAAGTTATATTCGTTATGTTTTTCTGGTTGTCCTACACATACCCCTTGCAGTGTACCTCCAGTACCCTGTTCTAGCTTTGTGGTTCTCTCTGGAGGGAATGAAACCCGATCACCCTTGGGTCTAGAACTTAAGGAATAGTTCTGTCAGCTGTGGGAGAGTCACCCTGAGCAATTACAAAACAGACTGATTCCAGTACTCTATCCAGACCCATGGATGAGGCCCGGAAATCTGTATTTTTAAAAACTCTGCAAGTGACTCTGCATAGCTAGGTTTGGGAAGAACTAGTTTCAAAAGGATTTGCTTCTTATACCTAGTGAAATGTTTGCGTATGAAATGATCTATGTGTGAGCTTTGCTCTGCAATAGTCCGATGAAAATAGGAGGGGAGAGGGAAGAGAGGGTAAAGAAGAAACAATATGAATTGACAGTTGTTCATGCTGGTGATGGGTGCACGTGAGTCCATTTTACCATACCACGTGGTTTTTGGTGTGTTTGAAGTTTTAGAAGAAAAAGGTAAGCAAAAAAAAAAAAAAAAGCATTTTGCTTTTAGAGACCATTTACTCCTATTGTGTTTATTCTGTAGCCAATAACGTTGAGTGGTGAGGTCTGTTCCATGACCATTTCATCTAAGACTTGTTTGAATAGATCCCCTGTGGCTCAATCCAGTCTTTCACCTAGGTTTACCCTCAACCTCTTTGCAAGTATCTTCTTCGAGCCGCTGAGTGACTTAAAAAAAAACTGAACGACGGCTGAAAAGCTAGTTGTCCTGTTCCGGGTTCAAGTCTTCAAGGTAACGTGAAAGAGACATTGTCTCACGCAGTACCCCTGTGCTGGAATGGGCGGCACAACACTTTTGGGATGTGAAGGGAAAACTGGTGGTGTCATTTGTGGCTGACAGCCTGGGGAGGAGCTAATAGTATTTGACCATCTTGAGTTAATTGTGGGCCTCTAATGGCTCTTAGGAAAAGGTCTCCTGCATCTCGCCTAGCTTAACCTCACTTTCACATGCTGTCAGCAAGGCTTCAGGTTTTACTTAGAACATGATTACACTTTGGAGTTAAAAGCACGTTATGGGCAGGATTATAGGATTTTTTTTTTTTAATGGCAATCAGGGATTTCTAAAAAGTTAATTATTGCTGATATAAGGTTACTTATCAACCTTTTCTTTGTCTCTGTTTTCATGTCATGATTCTCCCTCCCGCCCCTTTTTTTTCCCTCTTTACTTCCATGAAACACTTGGTCCCTCAGTCTCACACCCCTGGTCAGCCTTAAACACATTTGCTCTTGTCTACCCTGTGTAGTTTTCAGGTTTATCTCATGCAAACATTTCTTTGTCTCCAGACTTATTGCTCCTTTCTTTGTTTTTAAGAGTACTTGCTGCGTGTTAGGCACCCATACTGAACCTGGTAAACTTTTGGACAAATTTGAATTTGTTTTTGTGATGATGAAGGTAATTTAAATACATAAAAAATGTTTGCTTCCTGGACTTTAGTCATCTAAAATTATTTGTAAAAGCTTTGCAGTGAGCAGAGTTAAAACAACAACAACAACAACAAAAACAAACCTGTAGCATAGTTCTTTGTAATTCCTGTATGCAAAAGAGCAAAATGTATTTTTGTCTTCCTTGGCCTATTTTGCATGAGATAGAAGAGAATTTTGATTTGATCCTCTTGCAACTTTCAAAGGATATGGTTTTGGATAATCTATAATCTAAAGTGGTCTATGGGAAAATGAATAACTAAAATCATTTAATATTTACTCATGTAGCTACCATCTTCAAAAAAGAAAAGGATTTTTGTAAAGCATAGTGGAATGTATTTCATGTAAGCCCTGTGAGAATGGGAAAAAAATTATTTTGACAGATACTATTACTTCAAAATACCTGGAAGGATAAAGAACCTTGTATAGTCAGCCAGGTTGTCTTCTGATTGCAATGGCAAAACTCCTTAAAGATAAAACCAATTTTATTTATTTTATCTGAAACAAAATTATTTTTGTTACACATAGCTTACAAAGTATGTGGTTTGTGTTTTAGAATTTAAATTTCTTTTAGGCAAGTACTGATGAATATAAAATGAAACAAATAGGATCTTAATTGTTGATTTAACAGTTACTCTTGTGTTAAAAACTTTTAAAGTGGAGAGATATATAAGGAACACTTTTAGTACTCTGTGTAGGAAATGTGGAACCAAAGAGCTAGAAGATTGTCAAGTTCAACCCTCTCATTAAGTTTGGAAACACTAGAATTGGGACTTAGAATCTGTATTTCTAACAAGTTCTCTGAAGCTACAGATCTGGGCATCACACTTGGAGAACCAGAGTAGGCAATGGCTGTGCATTATTATCCTGGTAGCTTTCCCCTCAATATTTTATGAGAAATTTCAAACCTCTAGGAAATTCAAAAGAATTGTATAGTGAATATATATGTATATATCTCAACTCCTGGATTTTACAGTTAACATTATTTTTGCTTATCATATAAATATATAACCAATCCATCAATTCATCAATCCATCCAATTTTTATTTGTTATTTCAAAATAAGTTGCAGAAATTGGCACCTTTCACCTGAAAACATTTCAGTTTGCATAGTATTAAATGGAATATAGTATTTGTTAACAGTTTTTTTTTCTTTTAGGGAAAGTTTACATGTAACGAAACACAAACAAATCATAATGAGTTTTGACAAATAGGTACACCCATGTAACCCAAACCTTATAAAAATATAGACCATTACCATCATATCTGGAATTTTTGGAAACTTATCTGTTCCTGGGGCTGCATTGATAGATCTGGGATGGGGGCCTACCTAGGAATGGTATTTTAAAAAATAAACCCCACAAGTGATTTTAATGTGCAATCCTGTTTGGAGACCATAGTTCTAGAGTCTTCTCTTTCCTTCAGTGCGTGAAAAAAACTGGTTTATATTTTGAAATTTGGCAAAATTCAGAAATGATCTCACACAAATTGAAACTGGGTGTGTTGCACAAATATTCAGTTTTTAGGGATCTAAAGATGCTAAAAATGAAACAGCAGTTGAAAACAGAAACAACTTAAGAGTTAATGGCTCAGAAAAAGATTTGTTGATTCAGGTGTGTGTGTGTGTGTGTCCCCATGTGTCCCTGTCCGTCCAGGTCCCTCCTATTCTGTTTTTTCTTCAGCGTTTTCTCTGAAAATGATCTGGTAGACATTAGTAGAAGACATTGTGTTCAGAAAGTATGATTCTGTTTAATATTATGCTTACAATATCTTGTTCTTAATTTTTGGGGGCTGCCTTTCACAAAATGACAGAGTAGGAGAGTGTTTTTCTAGCTGTGGGGTACAGTCCAGTAGTGGTAGTGCATGAGTTTAGTTGGTCAGGACTGGGCATCTTCGTTTTAATTGGATAGAAAATACAATGTCACCTGTACTAAGGGTAAGTGTTTTGTGAGATTTTTAGAAATGTTTATTTTGGTTATAAGTGTCTGTGTTTTATGTGTATTGGGGGGTGATTTTAAATGTATTTTTTTCTATAGGTTGTAGTCAAGATAGTTTGAAAGCTATGACAGCGGGAGATGCTAGGTTCCTTTTAGCAAAAATGAAGAATGGTTAAAATAAGCTTTTTAACAACTGGGTAGATATTCCTTTTGAAATGAAATCCAGCCACATTGCTCACTGCTTTCCGTAGTGTGGTCCTCTTTTTGTTTCATTCTTGCTTGGTGTAGGGCCTCACTTTGCACCCACCGAAGTAATTTTCTCCTACCCACCTTCATGTAGCTGCTGCTCACCACCACTGAGGACCCTGCACCCCTCCCTCCAGTATTTACCCTGTCCCTCCAATCCCCAGGTCTCTTTTTTCACGCAGTCCTGGAGCAGTCCTTGCCCCCTCCTTCTACTTACTCTGCATTGGTACTCAAGGAGTTTCCTTTTTTTTTTATTTTTATTTTTAGGATACATTGATTACACAAATGTTACACAGAGATTCCAGGAGTACCTGTGTGCCA
>PVKH010029589.1:0-12635 GCA_004027955.1 Chaetophractus vellerosus | reverse complement strand
TTCCAGGGGACCTCTCCTAGCGGGCAGACCGCCTTGAGAGAATGGCAAGCCGCCATGGGTGGGCCAGAGCCGCCGTGGGCAGGGCAAAAAGCTGCCACGGACAGGGCGAAAGCCGCCACGGGCAGGGCAGGTCGCCCGCGAATGGAGCGCAGCCAGCCACCCGCGAACTGAAAGCCGGCCGTGAATGGAAGCAGAAGCCGCCCACAAGCGGGGAAATCCGCGCCTGCGCAGTGACCAGTCTCGGCACGTTGCCGCAGCGGGGGGGAAGGGGGGATATGTAATAAAATAAATAAAATCTTTGAAAAAAAAAAATAAGCCAGACATAAAAGGACAAATACTGTATGATTCCATTTACATGAAATATCTAAAATAAGCAAATTCAAAGAGACATAAAGTAGATTAGAGGTTATCAGGGACTGGAGGGGATGGGGAAAAGGGATGGAGCATTATTGTTTAATAGATTAAGAGTTCTGTTTGGGGTGATGAAAAAGTTCTGGTAATCATGGATGGTAGTGATGGTAGCAAAGCATTGTAAGGGTAATTAACCCACTGAATTGCAGACTTAAAAATGGTTAATGCATTATACTAAGTGAAAGAAACCAGACACAAAGTACTACATATTATATAATTCCATTTTTATAAAATGTAAATATAAATCAGTTTATCAAGATGAAATTAGGGGCCAGCTCGATAGCCCAGTGGATAGGGCACTGGCATACCACATGGGAGGCCCCGGGTTTGGTTCCAGGGGACCTCTCCTAGCGGGCAGACCGCCTTGAGAGAATGGCAAGCCGCCATGGGCGGGCCAGAGCCGCCGTGGGCAGGGCAAAAAGCTGCCACGGACAGGGCGAAAGCCGCCACGGGCAGGGCAGGTCGCCCGCGAATGGAGCACAGCCAGCCACCCACGAACTGAAAGCCGGCCGTGAATGGAAGCAGAAGCCGCCCACAAGCGGGTAAAGCTGCGCCTGCGCAGTGACCAGTCTTGGCGCGTCGCCGCAGCGGGGGGGAAGGGGAGATATGTAATAAAATAAATAAAATCTTTAAAAAAAAAAAAAGATGAAATTAGATTGTAGTGGTTATATAGGGCTGGGGAAGGATAGAGGGATTGAGAAGTGACTGCTAAGGTGTGTGGAGATTTTCTTTTTGGAGTAATGAAATTGCTCTAAAATTTTTTTGTAGTGATGAATGCACAACTCTGTGATTATACTGAAAGCCATTGATTATATACTTGGGATAGATTGTATGGTATTTGAATATATCTCAATAAAACTGCTTAATAAATAAGTAAATGTGCAAGAATAGCCAGAAATAGCAGCTATGTACAGCAGGGGAAGCATAAAGAGATTGAGAGATGAAGAATTTTCTTGTTTGTCTAGTTTTTGTTTATTATTACTATTGAAATGAAAATGCTCTAATAATGATTGAGGTGATGAATGCACAACTATGTGATTATACCAAATACCATTGATTGTATACTTTGGATGAATTGTATGCTTTATTAACATGTATCAATAAAATTGATTTGTTTTTTAAAAATGGTTAAAATGGAAATTTTATGTTTTATATGTATATAACCACAATTTTAAAAATGAAAAAGTACAGGAATGAGGGAAAAAAGAGACTCTGATAGAGAATGGGGGACACTCAGAGCAGTCAGTGCAAGCTTCTCAGAGCAGGTAACTTTGAAATTGAGACCTAAACATGAGGATACAGGTAGGCAGAGTGGAAGGAACAACTTGTGTGAAAGCCTTGAGAAGAAAGACACTGGTGTGACTGCGGGACTGAAGGGAGGCCAGGGTGGATGCAGCAAAGTAAGAGAGGAAAGGCACAGCAGGAAACGCAACATCAGCTCATGTGGATCCACATAGGTCATGACAAGAAGTGTTATTTTTATTCAAGGTGCAATCGACAGCCACTGATTAGACTTTAAGTGGGGGCCCGGGGGGTGACATGATCTGATTTTAAATGTTTATTTTTACAAGTTTAACTCTGGTTTTCCTCTGGAGAACAATTTGTAAGGGATCAAGTATAGAAACAGGAAGACTAAATAAGAGGCAACTTCAAAAAGCCACACCAAGACACAATGGTATCTTGGACTACGGTGTTTGGAGCAGAGCTAGAGAGAAGAGGACAGTCAAATTACAGTTATATTTTGTAACTATAAATGAAATAAATTGCTTATGATTTGGGTATGACACATGATCTCCTTGATTCCATATCTCCCTCCCTCCAGGTATATTTTCAATACCAAGTGATGGTTTCAAAATGTAGGCCTCATCTTTCTGTCCAAACCCTCTAATGGCTTCACATGTCACTCAGAGGAAAAGCCAAAGACCTGACAGGCATATAAGACCTTATGATCTGTCCCAACACACCCAACCTCCCACCTCCCCTTCTTGCCATTACCCTAATCTCATCTCCAACTACGTTTGAGTCTTTTGGCTTCAGCCACACTAGCCTCCTTGCTATTCCTCAAACAGCTCCCATTTTATGGCTTTTGCATTTGCTGTTCCCTCTTCCTGGAATGTTCTTCCCCCTTATATCACACAACTTTAACAACTCTTTCAGATTTTTGCTCACATTCCCAGAGAGGGGCACCAACCCCTATTTTAAGTTGTTTTTCCAGCTCCCTTTCCCACTTTATTTTTTAATAGCATTTATAACCATCTGACATATATCTTCTACTTATTATCTTTTACTTATTCTTTTAATTTAAGGACTGTATCACTTCTGCCCTGCAACTCTTTGAGGTTCATGTTTATTTCCTCATTATCTAAAATAGCCCCTGGCACTCACTAATACTTGTTGAAGTGAGGAATGAGGGACGGAACAGTTTACTACAATGGCTAGGAGAGATTGCTGTGACCTCACATTACCCCAAGGGTAATAATAGAAACAGTTTTAACTCTGAATTGTCCTAAACCTTGTTCTCCATGCCTTTCCCTTGCTGTTCCCTAGAATGCCTGGTTGTTCTGATGAATTACTAGCCAGGCTTCAAAACCCAGGTGAAATGTTGCTTCTTCAAAGCAACTCTCAGCCACCCCAAGAAGAAGTTACTCCTACCCCTTGCTTCCTTGGCGGCAGCTTGTTTGTACATCTATATAATCAAGGCAGTTTATCTACCAAACACTTGCCACGATCCATTGTGATACCTGCTTATATGTCCACCCCCACTCAGATTATGAATCTTTCAGGGCAGAACTGCCCCAGTCTCCTCACAGTGCCAGCACACATTGGGTACTAAACAGTTGAACGCTGAGTGAATCAAATGAGGCTCTTAATAAACACAGGCTTTTAATATCCAGAATTGCTGTTTCTTTTCCAGCATAGAAGATCAGGCCTCAGGAAACTCGGAAAGCCTTCTCCATGACAACAGCTGGGTGACTAACCAAGCACTTACTGCATTAAAAGGGAAGATGTTTACTGTTTCGAGAGAGCTGGTCTGAAATGGATAGGTGTGCTTGAAACAATAGGTTGCAGGTGCTGGGCAGGATTTAGGTTCTCCCCCAAAAGGGGTGGCAGTCAAGTCCTGTCTGATTTGCTGATTCAAGCCCTATGCTAAATTTGCACGCTTGCTGACTCAAATTATCTGTTTTAATCCACTCCTAAAATTAAACGTCAACCTGAACATCAACAGAGTTGGTTTTTTTCAGTGGCTTAAAAATCTGGATTAAAAAAAAAAGCAGAAATGAGAAATATATATCAATAATATCCATGTCATTCACAGGACTCCAGGACAGGTAGCAATTTTCAGATATTAGAGACTCCAGTAAAATTAGGCATTATCAACCCCCAGGGAATGGCATTTAGCTGGGTGTTTGTTTTGAGAAAAAACAGGGAGAGAATTCATTTTTCCCTTAGGATCCATTCCCATTGGCAAACGTTTGAAACCATAAGGAAATGCTCCCTTTCATGGAACCTATATTAGCCATGCTACTGCTTTAGGGTTCTACCTCAGTGGAAAAGGAGCTCATTCTGGATCAGAGAGGATACAAGGCAAGGCATAGAAATAAGGCTCATAGGAGTTAGATTCAGGTTGTCTTTATAAATAAATCATTAAACAAATGTACTTCTTTCTAATAAAACTATTATAACTACATTGTCAGAAACTTAGAAAATTTGGGAGGACAATAGTCTTGCCATCCTAAAACAATTTAATTGACATACTAACATTAATTATATTTTTAAATTAAAAAATTTTTTTTGACATAGTTAAGATTCTTAATGTCAGTATCTTTTTGGCTCCTCTTGAGTGTACCTGCAGTCATTCTTAAGAATCAAACCAGATTCTGTAGTTCCTACATTTTGAGGATCTTTCACAAGTAGCGGCTAGCAGTGGCTAAGGTACACAATTGGGGTCTGGGTCCTATCTTTCTTTATGGACAGCACTAATTGCTCCATCATTCACTCAACAAATATCAGTTGAGTACCAATTACATACCAGGCTTTGTGCCAGGTGCTGGGGCTACAAATGTGTATTAGATAAGGTCCCTGCCCTCATAGGACTTATATTCTCATATGGGTCTATGTGTAGACACTATACAGAAAAAGAAGAAAGGGAAAACAGAGAGGAGAGAATATAGTCTTTTAAAAAATGTATTAACCATTCCAGATAATTAGAATAGTTAGATATCTAGCTGGGGATGAGAGAGGGGGTAATTGGCAGTTATTGCTTAATGGGTACAGAGTTTCTAGGATGATGGAAATGCTCTGGAAATAGTTAAGAGGTAAAAGTTACACAACATTGTCAATGTACTTAATGTCATAGAATTGTACACTTAAAAATGGTTAGAATGGTTTTACGTATATTTTACCACAAATAAAGAAATGAAAAATAATGTATTAACTATTTAAAATGGTAATAGAAATTTCAAACAGGCAGAACTTAGTAAATACCTTCGATGCTCTGAGGGCCCACTAGATTCATGGCCTGGTGAGCTGGATATTCTACTCGTGGCCTGGCAATGCCCAACTGCTCCATAACACCATGGAGCAGCCTCTGGATGTCTGTTTCTGAGACCCGGTCAGGGCTCCGAGGGCTATAAGCAGATGTTGGAGTCCATCCAAATGCCAGCCAAAACACTAAGCCAGAAAGCATTACAGAGGCCATCCTAATCTGCAGAAAAAAAAGACCAAACATATATTGATTGACCACAATTGCCAATTGTGATGATGAAATCATGCCACCACTGCAGGGTGGTCGATGACCACCCAAAAAAGGACTGGAATGAAGAAATTCTTAGAGGTCTGCTTTTGTCTTAAACATCTACACTAGGCAGGGCATCCACTGTGGGAAGGTATTTAAACACACACACACACACACCAAACAGACAAACAAACAAAAAAAAACAGTCTGAGGTATCTATCCAATTCCTTACGTACCTGCATTCTTGGGAAGGCTGGTCTGGAATGGCAGTTTTGTTTTTGTTTTTTTTTAATCTTCCTTGCATCTTTGTGAAAGTCCTGCATTATCCCTGACCCTAACTCTAACACTCTCCCCCACTCTTCCTAACAACAACAACAAAAGAACACATGTTGCTTCAATTTTGAGAAAGGGAGAGGGATGGTGACATCTTGAATTTTTCAGTGTCATGAGAGAAAAGACTAACAGAAAGGTGCTTTATTACCATTCTTTACCATTTATAAGACATAAATAGTAAAGAAGCACAGAAGGGTTAGGGAGTGGTAGACGGGAACATTTTTAATGTATCATCTATTATGTGTGAAATCCTGAGAGGAATGAAAATACATACACACAGCATAGGCCCTGCTCTGCCATCTGGCAGAGGAGATGAGGTATGTTTGTTCTACCACCTACCAGCTTGGTGATCTCAGGCAAGTGCCTCAGTTTCCTCTTCTATAAAAAAAGGAATAATAAAAGCATCTACATAGTTGTGAAAATAAGCATGCAAATACACGTGAGGGCTTTGAACAACACCAGGCACTGAATGAGCTCTCTATTACAGCTGCTATTATTACTTTGGCAATATTGCCTCACGTTGACCAGCTTATTCTTACAGTTCTGGAGGTCGGAATTTCGGGAGGTGGTGGTGATGACAGAAGGAATGCACAGCAAGTGAGAGAGGAGAAAACTAGCCTGGGAAGTCAACCTGCCCTAAAAATCTGGGCTTCTATGGATAAGTCTGGAGAACAAGGGAACAAATGTTCACATGGCTTCCCTCTGCAGCTGCTAGGGGGGATGTTCCAGGAAGCAGCCACGCAAACCCTCCCTTCAATTCCCCTTTCTTTGGGGGAAAGGAGTTGAGGAGGAAGCCCATATATTTTCTTCCCTGACATTGAAATTGGTACCCCCAATTTCTTCTTCTGTAAAAGAAAACCTTTTTCTAGTCGCCCCTAGATCTAAGACCTTGCTCCCCTCAAAACTAAGAACAGCTCTTTGTTGCAGCAGCAAAGCCTGCAATTCTGATGGAAAATGCTGGAGGCAGACATCAGCCTCTCCATCCTTCTCCATCTTTGCCTGTCTGTTCTGAATGCAAGAACTCAGTCTGTTTCATTTTCACCTCGAGCCTATACCGTTCTGATCTGATGATTTACCCAATCTCCTCTTCTTGGTGCTGGTACTCCTTTCCCCTTATTTATAGTCGACCCCTCTAATCCACCATCTTTGTTTGATACCCAGCCTCCAGCTCGAGCATTTCAGCAGAACGCCCTCCCCCATACTCAAATCCCCCAAAGGACCCTCATGTCTCAATTCCGAGGCAAGAGGCCAAGCAGGCATTAGCGCAGTACTCACCTACAAGCAGCCCCGGGAACCTGCTGTGACCTGCGTCTCTTGACAGTCGAACCCGAGAGCCAGCGGCTCCTGCGTCACCTCCCTCCACATCGTAGCTCCGCCCCGGCCCCTCCTCCCGCAGGTGGAGGCTGCCTCGCCAACACTCCACTGAATGCATCCCCGGATGGATGTGCCTCTCACCAGTCACACAGCCCTGCACTCCACACATTCTCGTGACCGCCAACATCCTTCAGAGACCCTCTTTCTCCATAGACCCCCCAAAAAGTAATTCACCTCCTTTCTCAAGCAATTACCTAAACAAAGACAGTATGCCAGATAGCCACGTCTGTCCTCTGCCTCCAATAGCCCATCTTTAATTTTGCCAACAGTTTAAGTAAGCCTTTTGGTGTGACGAGGGAAGAGGGAAGAGACAATGCAAAGAGTTAGAGAAGATGAAGAGGACCTAAGAACTTCCAGTGGTGGCAATGGCAAGGTATATATTGCTGAAGGACTCCTTTCATTGAGTAGGAACTATGGGGATATTTTATACAGGATAGTAAACTTCTGTTAGCAATAAACCAAGAAACACTTGAAAACCTCTAGGCATATTAGTCCTAAGTGTTACATCTAAACCATCTAAGTAAAATTCCTACTTTGGTCTGAAAAGAAGCCATGACAACGGAGCCCAGGACTACTAGCACATTGCATAAATATATCCAGGTAAAGTCAGAATTTTCTATTAAACTAATAAACGTTTATAGACTTCCTACTATATGCAATCTTGAACACTTGAAATCTGTTCAAAAGTATAATTGAACTGTAAAGCCATACAATATAATACAGTAAATATAGTACTGCAAATTTCTTTAATCAAGGACCAGGGATGAATAAAGTACCTGGGGGTCTGAGGATGACTAAATAACTTGATAAGGTTAAATCTGGTATCGCCTGCAGCAATTTTATGCACGGATAGCAGCTGGCAACATTCATTCATGAGACACACAGCCTTTTATGGTTTGAAGCCAAGCCTCCTTCCAGGAGCTTTTTCTTCCACGTATGCTTTTCTGTTTACTGTTTTTTGTTTTGTTTTGAGTGCATGCTAAACAGGACTACTACTATGTATTGACTCTGGACTTGAGGACCAAGCTGGGACCTACTATTTACTATTTACACATATTGAGATTTTTTTCAATTCTGAATTTTACTTTAGCAGTGTTCACTACCTTCATTTTGTACTTAGAAAAATGGGATTGATAAAATGTATTGCCTTTGTGTTGAATGGAAATTTGACTGAAATACCTCAAAATGTCTATACATCATGTGAAATTTGATTATTTTTAATATGAAACATCAAATATATCCTGGGCTTGATGATTATCAAAACCCTATATTAAATTCTTAATGATACAGAATATTGCCAAGCAGCCTACCACCTTCAGTTGTATTTGATTGTACTGTTTATTGCTAAGGTAATAATCAAATTAATATTAGACCTTTACACTTGGAATAAAGCATAAAGAATCTTTGAAGTTATTGCACATATACACTTTTAACTTTGTAAAGTACATTTGTATATTTATCATCCGATCCAATATCCCTGTGCAGTTAGTAACCTAAGTATTAATTTACCTCCATTTTATATAAAGAAAAATGAAAACAGATTAAATCAGGGGTTCTTAACCATTTTTGTTGTAAGGACCCTTGTCAGTCAGATGAAAACCACAAACACCTTACTAAGTCCACACTATACTGTGTATTATTTAATAAATATATCACACGTGCACCAACACGTCCCCACAAGAATATTTTTTGAATTTCAATTGAAGCTAATGGACCCCTTGTTAAGACCCTTGAATTAAATCAAGTCTAAAACTCAACTTATCACTCTTTCTCCAGTTACCACCACACCTGTAAGCATAAATCCTGTATTGCAGTTTTCAGCTAACAAAAATGGGAACGGCATGTGAGTAGTTTCTTAAAAAAACAAAACAAAACAAAACAAAAACAAAAACAATTTTCATCGTTGATTAATCCTTCAGAAAAGTGACTAAATTCAGGTGATTTAAAGTGAACAACATATGCTTTCTTATGGAGTTAGTCTTCCAATTCAACATTTCATAGCTGTACCCCAATGGACATAAGTGATAATAATCATTTTAAAAATTCAAAGTGAGTTAAAAAATTGTTTTGAACTAAACGACATACATCCCAGAGTTTACAAATATTTTCTGTCACTACTTCCTACTAAAAATACCACAAACATCTGAAATGCATGCCTATTCTATATTATAAGTCTGTTTTGATGTCAGGTAAATATGTTTATATCTTCAGATTTTTACAATCTTTTATTATAAGTCACATACTCATTCTAAAAGGTTAATTCCTAGGGAATGAATATGGAAACAGGAAATCACTTTGAAATAAAACAGATGTACAATCATCAAGTAGAACTCTGTAAAGCAACTACCTGATGACTTAAAACTTGTGTGTACTGTGTGTCTGGCTTGCTTGGAGTAGGTGTGCAATGCTGTCCTATTCTTCTCCAACGTCAGATTGTGGCATTCTAACACCTGACCTACAAATCTATCTTTAGTGGTTGGTTCTGCCTGTATATTCTTTCCTCTAAAACCAAGAGAATATGCTGTATTGCTCATAAATCTTTCTTAAAGACTTGTATTTTCTAAGATTTCATTTAATAATTTAAAATATAAATATAGAAGATTTGCTTGACAATTTGGGTCAAATTCTATATGGCAGTTTGAATTTCATCAGAGTCTCAGGCATGTAATTTTCTAGAAAGTTATCTTTAATATCTATGCTAAATAAATAACATTACATACAAGACAAAACCACCATAGGCTTTTATCCTGGCTAAAGGTACAGAGGTGCATCAACTATTCTAAATTCTAAAACAATCATCTCCATGTAAAAAAAAAAATCACCTTGATTAGCTTTTCAAGTTTAATTATTCCTCCTTAATTTTAAACTTTATATTAAACAAAACAGATAACAAATGTATTTATGCAAATTAATTTTAAACACAGTATGTTTTAAAAGGCATCAATTACTCCTGCATCATCATAATACACGAGCACCCATTAGACATCATTCTGCTTTAGTCATTATTCTTAGTTCAAATGAACACATTGTACACATCTGCAGAGAACAAGACAAATTACTCTGCCCCAAACAGAAATAAAGTATTAGGATGTCATTGAAACAAATTAATTTCTAGAAATTTTTGTAAAGATAAAAAATATTAATATAATTCAAGACATAAGATTTGCAGGGGTTATCTCTTCCTTTTAAATGCTAGAAATTTCTTGTAAAAACCTTATCTTAGGAGGAATAACAGGATATAGGCATAGCTCGCTGCACTCATCCTATCACACATAAAAATAAAATTCATGCAATTTTCAAAACTTAATTTCTTATAAATCTACTCCATTTTATACTTTAAAAGGCAAAGTATAACCTCTCTGCTTTAAGAGAGCACAAAATTAGTTTAAATACTGCCATAATTAAGAAAAATGAAGAGGTCATTTATACAAGTATAAGAACCCAAGTTGCTTATGTAATGAAATTAAAATGTTTCAGAGAAAAAATCTATCACTTAACAATCATTCTGAGCTACAAACTAACACATAGATTATCCTGCAAGTCATATCACCAATTGCCAATTTTATTTACATTAATGACAAGAATAACATTTACCAATTACAAGTCTACAGGTTTACTTGTTGGTAGTAGTTGAGCTTTTCCAATAGGATTTTTTGGAGAACCTTTATACCAAACCCTTTCTCTTTCTGAATGTTTCCTAAGGACCCTGTTATTTATCCCAGGAGAAAAACCCATATTATTATTTACGACAGATTTTATTACATCATGATTAGTCAGGTCATCCAAAGGTGTCTTAATTTGGCCATCGGATACCACATCCTGTTTACAAATTCTAGACCTAAGAGGAGCATTCACTGAGTCTTGGGGTTCCTTCATCTTTGAAAAAGATTTAGAATCCAAATTCATGCTTGATTTTGAAATTGCATTAGCATTTGACTGTTTACATGATGTAGCCTTCTCTTCTTTAGGACTTGATATGGTACATGAAAGAGAGGAATCTTTTGATGTACTTTCTACACAACAGGAAAGAGCACTGTCACAGCTCACTGATTTAACCAGGGGAGAAGCAGCAGCATCAAAACTTGCCAACTTACACCTTATAGGCTGTCTGTTATACTCCAATAAAGAATTAATTCTTCTGACAGACTGACGGACAGGGGTACGCTGAAACTTAAGAGGTGACTTAATTTTTGTTCTATTTGGTTCATTTAAAGAAAGCTTGTTAAACCACTGTATGTGGTCTGAAACCTTTCCATGCTCTGTCATTTGTAAACTTTCTGAAACCATTTTATCACATGTTTCTACCAGAGACTGCTGTTTAACAATTCTCATAGGCCTAGGTTTTGGCAGATTCATTATATTACATGTAATCTGCTCTGAAGAAGAGGATTTAGCCAGGTCCTCCCCAGAAGCTGTGCATTTTGGTAATTTTTCTTCAGTTACACTCTCATTCTCCTTTAATTTAGTATTTAGTTTATCCCTTTGGGACTTCTCTCTCTCTTTTTCTTCATCACCGGGGAACTCTTGCGTGCTTAAATAATCTTCTGGTATTTTTGAATAAATGATTTTTTCATGTCCCACCTTCATCTGAGTTGGATAAAATTTTGCTTCTCTCCCTAATTCTTGAGTTTGATGTACTGAGAAGTCTCTTTCTGAAAAACTATTTTCATCTTTACTAGTTTGGTGTTCGTGCCTTTTCTTTGATTCTTTCACAGTCAAATCATTAGTTTCAAATAGGTTTTCCTTTGGGCTATATTCTATAGAAGATGCTTCATTTAATTTTATTTTCACTATATTAGTGATTGATGACTGCCCAGGATTTATCAATGCATGAAGATTACTTCCAGATTCAGAAAATGCTTTCTGAATTTTCACCAAAGTCTCTGTGGTCAAGTTATTTTCATCCCCATTAAAAGAGTTTCCAGTTAGGCTGCTATTACGCTTATTATGTACAATGGACGGGGTAAGCTCATATGAAGTAACAGGTGACTTTTCAACCATAAGATCAGGATCCAAAGAAGTGTTTTCCACCTCAAGATTTCCCACCATTGGAGATGTTTCATTTGCATCTATTTCTGGATAACTTGAATTACTAGGTCCTGTCCAAGACATGCGGTAATTTGTTCCATCCAGTTTCTCTGGAGTTAATAAGTTTTCCTCAGACTTACTGATCTTTTTTGAACCTAAAATAAAGCAGTTCAGTACTTTTAATTCTTTATATTTAACTTAGTTGTGAAATATTACCCAAACACAAGGTCAATAAAAGTACTAAGCATTTTCATTATAATAAATTAAAGATATATGCTAAAAGAAGCTTTTTAATATAAGAGTATAAAGAGTTTTCATATTTATATGTATCCTCCAATTGTTTATAGAATATATTGCCAGATCAAATGCTCTCACTATTCGAACATGAAGTTCTAATTTCTAGAATAGCAAATATTTAATATATTTTATCTTAAAAAAGCAACTAAAGCAGACTTTTTGAGGAAAACTGTAAGAATATCATGTAACTGTACCTTTCCTTGTTACTTTTTCAATATCTGGGCTAAAAAGTAGACCTGTTTTTACAGATTCAATCCTATTTTTTAAACTTTGTTGACTTGCAAGTCGTCGACCAACATTTTCATGTTTACTAACATCAGAACATCCATTCTGTATACAAAAATAAAAGAAAAAGTTTGATTAAGAAATAAACCTAGTTAATTAAAAATATTAAGACAAAGTAAATTTTTGTAGTTATCAAAATCTTCTACAGCTGATTGAAAAAAAAAAAAAAAAA
>PVKH010029588.1:0-12620 GCA_004027955.1 Chaetophractus vellerosus | reverse complement strand
TTGCATTCTATTCCTTTCTCCATTTCCTGAATTTCTTTTAGTACACATGAGGCTGAATTGGTATGTCAACACGTAAACAGCCACAGAAATATAGGTGCCATTTCCATTTTGGGTCAGTAGAAATGCACATTCTCGATGAGCTATCAGTTTGGAGTCAAGTAGTATTGTGTTTGTGTTGTCACAGTTTGTTTGGTGGGATTCAAAGCAAAGAACATTTTGTATACTGAACCTATACTATAGCATGAGGACACAATTCATCCTACTTAATATTCTATTTAGGCTTTTTATTTTTGGGTCCTGATCAACTGACCTGGTTTGCCTAGAACTGACCCATTTTAGTACCAAATGTCCTGCAGCCTGGGAAGCCCCTCATTGTGTCCAGTGGTACTTGCCTTTGTTAATTTATTTGGAACTTGGCTGCTTTGTTATTCAGATTTTCATTAGACCTAGAGAAATGTATTTTCTGTAATCCATTTTCTTAATATATATTGGTAGAAATAGAGAAATGGCATTATAGAAGTACAAACACTAGTAATATCTGCTAGTTGGGAATATTCAAATTCTATTTTTTTATATATCAGATTGCAGGAGATAAAATTGATGAACAATAAACTTTTTATTCCTATATTGCTGATAAGACAAAAAAAGCTTCATTTTTTAAAAAAACTCTTATTCTGTGTTCATATTAACCTAACAAATCTAAGAAATCTTACTGTCTAACTCTGACAGGCCCTGAACATCAAACTGGAGAGTAGGCCTGGGAGATATATAGTTTTAAGGTCTTAGGGCTATATAAAAATGAATGAAACTGATGCTTGTCCTTATTTACAGTACTCTAGATTACTAAGTCTCATCTCAGGAGATGTGGCCTT
This sequence comes from Chaetophractus vellerosus, assembly GCA_004027955.1. Classification (NCBI taxonomy): domain Eukaryota; kingdom Metazoa; phylum Chordata; class Mammalia; order Cingulata; family Chlamyphoridae; genus Chaetophractus; species Chaetophractus vellerosus. The sequence continues at coordinate 11,748 of PVKH010029588.1, read as the reverse complement.
GTAATTTATAATTGACCAGTTCTTCTGTATTAACCAATCTGTCTTGACATTTCAGTTGATGTCTGTTCAGTCAATCAGCTTGTAACAAATTTTTGATCAATAATCTAAGAGTAGTCAAAACAGTTAAACTGGTAGTACAATTGACTTAGTAAATATTATATCATTTTGACTACATCTTCACAAGGTCATTCATATTAGTTATCCAATCCATTAAACTTTCATTCTGATCCTAGCATAACTGGTCCATTCTGGACTTAAAAGTGAAAAGTCAGTAAGAGATTAGATACCAGAAATGGATTAGACCCACTATGAAGATGATGTGATTTTCATTTTTTTGTAAGATAAACAAAGACATAGCGGCAAAAATGTCAGGTTAATATTAGCAAGCAAGTACAGATCCTGATCAAATATTATGAAAACAGCGTATATCTTTCAGTTCACGTTTTACCATTTATCTTCAACTGCTAAACATACAAGACAGAATAAGAAGTGTATTTATGCAACATAATTGTGATTATTATTTTTTTCCTAAATCCTGCTGAGCAATCAGTCCTTCTAGAGAAGCTACAATCACCTCCTGTTTTTGATCAGCATACTGCATAATCTGATTCCTAGTTATTGAAGTAGATACACAGACTCATTTTAATCACATGGGAATATTGTCTTCTGGATTCAGGGAAGATGCCGTGAGAAGTACAAATTAATCTGAAAATAAAGGTGGAAGCCATATATTTTAGAACTCAAGAGATCTCTTAGAGTGGACATCATCAACATGGTGATATAAGACATCCCCTGAAAAAGTCTCCCCAGAGATTTAGCAAATTAAAGGATAAATCCCACTTACTTAGAACTCTGGATGATAGAGACTGGAGGAGGACTCCACAAATGTTGAATCAAAGACTCAGAAAAATATCAGGAGGAAAATTGCATCATGGATGGGTGCTTGGTTCTCAATCCCCTCCCCTGACTTGGTCCCACGCAGCTTGGGGGTCATACAGAGACCACACAGCCTGGGTCCCTCCCACCATGGACAGAGACTGTAGAGTGATTCACAGCAGCAAGTTTGAACTCCATACCTACCCAGACACAGGGACTTAAGTCCATAGAGGCTGAGGGCAGAGCACAAACTGCTGAGGAGTGCTGCATATAAAAGGGCCCTCAGAGGGAAAAAATTTTAAAAAAGAGAGATGGCAATGAAAGACTGGCAAGAAATGTGGTGCAATTAATCCAGTTTCAGCAAGGAGGACCCCTAAAGGCAAAATGGGCTTTTCTGAAGTGACTTACCTTTCTGGATTGACCCATTTGGCTCCCTTAGGTGTGATACCCTATCAGGGAAGAAATCAGAGGCAGAAAAGTCTCACATAAAAAAAGCCTCACAATAGTAAGACCGGTTGGGTCCCAAAACAGAAAAGTATAAGGAATGGGGCACTAAGAGAGGGAGAAAATTTAAAGAAATCATAAGAGCTGGGGTGAAAAAAGTCTGCACACACTAAAAATATATAACAGATCAAGATTCCTGGAGAAGGAACAGAGGAAAGGAAGCTTTATTGTGTAGGTGGAACATTTGCACAAAAAGTACAATATTACAAATTGCACTGCAGGGGAATGGATGTAGCTAAAGCAGTTGAGTGCCAGCTTCCCACATATACAGTCCTGGGTTCAATCCCCAGCCCCAGTACCTAAAAAAAAATAATTGTAATGCATATCCAGGGCAAAAATCAGATGAAGAAGAGATGAGAAAAATCTGAGCAGTTAAACATACTTTATTCTAAAGGTCTGGAGTAACTTAGACCAAGCATCAAAAAGAGCATTAACATGAAGCCAATCAACAATAAAACCTTAGACAAAAGGGAGAAATGGATCTTCAGAGTTACTCATTAAGGTAATCAGATACCTACATTTCGACAAAAATTTACAAGCCATACTAAGGAACAGGAAGATATGGCTCAGGCAAGAGAACAAATTTAACTTCAGAGGGGACTCAGAAGTTGGGACAACTATCGAAGACATTCAAACAAATCTTCTAAACCAATTCAAGGAGATGAAGAAAAATATGCATGCAGAGATAAAGAATATTAAAGACAATATGTGAGCATAAAGAAGAGTTTGAAAGTATAAAAAAGAAACAAAACAGAAATTATGGGGATGAAAGACATAATATACACTAGTGGCATACAACAACAGACTCGAATTGGTAGGAGAATTAGGCAGCTCTACAAAAATAATTGAAAATTTCAATATACCACTCTCGTCAATAGATAGATGGAAGATCAATAAGGAAACAGAGTACTTGAATAATATGATAAATGAAGTAGACGTAACAGACAAATACCAAACATTGCACCTGAAAACAACAAGAAAGACACTTCTCAAGTGCAAATGAATCATTCTCCAAGATGGACTGATGTTGGGTCATAAAAAGTCTCAATAAATTTAGAAAGATTGAAATCATACAAAGCATCTTATCTGATAATAATGAAATGAAGCTGGAAAGCAATAACAGGTAGAGAACTGGAAAATCCACAAACTTGTAGAAATTGACATTCTCAATCAGTAGGTCAAAGAGGAATTACAAGGGAAATTAGAAAATATTGTGAGATGAATGAAAATGAGAATGCAACATATAAAAACTTATGGGATGCAGTGAATACAGTATTGAGAAGAAAATTTATAGCCCTAAATGCTTACACTAAAAAAGAAGAAAGAGTTAACATCAAAGACCTAATTGAACACCTGGAGGAGCTAGAAAAAGAACAGCAAACTAAACCCAAAACAAAGAGACAGAAAGAAATAACAAAGATTAGAGCAGAAATAAATGAAATTGAGAATAAAAAATAAACAGAGAGAATTAACAAAACTAAAAGTTGGTTATTTGAAAAGATCAATAAAATTGACAAACTTCACTAGACTGTCAATGAAAAAAGAGAGAAGACACAAATAAATAAAATAAAAAACGAGAGAGGTTGTATGCAAATTAGAAAACCCAGAGGAAAAAAAGCTTGTTGTATTCCATTTTTAAAATAGTAGCCATTATAATGGTGAAAAATGGTTTTGATGTATATTTCCCTGATGGCTAATGGTGTTGAACATATTTTTATGTGCTTTGTGGCCATTTGAATATCTTCTTTGGAGAGATGTCTGTTCATGTCTTTTGCCCATTTTTTAATTGAGTTGTTTGTCTTTTTATTGTACTTTGAAGGATTTCTTTATGTATTCTGAATATTAAATTTTTATCTGATATGTGGTGGCTAATAATTTTCTCCCATTGTGTAGGTTGTTGTTTTACTTTCTTGATAAAATCCTTTAAGGCACAAAAGTTTTTGTTGAAGTTTTGATGAAGTCCCCCATTTATCTATTTTTTCTTTTGTTGCTTGTACTTTGGGTGCAAAATCTAGGAAACCATTGCCCAACACAAGGTCCTGAGGAGGATTCCCTATGTTTTCTTCTAGGAGTTTGATAATTTTACCTCTTATATTTAGGTCTTTGATCCATTTCGAGTTGGTTTTTGTATATGATATGAGGTAGATGTCCTCCTCCTCCTTCTTTTTTTCCCCCTTTGGTTAATATTGGCATCTTTACAATATTTAGTCTTCCAATCCATGAACCAGAATGTCCTTCCATTTATTTAGGTCTTTTAAAAATTTCTTTGAGTAATGTTTTCTACTGTTCTTTGTACATGTCCTTTACACCCTTGGTAAGATTCATTCCTAGATATTTGATTCATTTAACTGTTATTGTGAATAGATTTCTTGCCTTCATTTCTTCTTGTTATTGTTCATTACTTGTGTATGGTGATGATAGCACATTATTGTGAATATAATTAACAGTGCTGAATTACATGTGAAAGTGATTGAAAGGGGAAATTTTGGGCCATGTATGTTACTAGAATGAGATCTATAAGATAAAACATGGAACTTTATAACATAGTGAATGCTGCTGTGGACAATGGACTGTGGTTAATAGTAGAAGTATAAGACTGTTCTTTCAAGAATTATAGCAAATGTACAACACTAACACTAGGTGTTAATAATAGGGTGTTATATGGGGGGAAATACACATAATGTAAACTATGGACCAAAGTTAATATTACTATAATGTTACTATTTTAATATTCTTTCATCAATTGTAACAAAGGTACCACATAGATGCAGTGTCAACAATATGGGGGTATATGAGAACACCATTTTTTATGAGTTTTCTGTAAACCTATAACTTCTCTAATTAAATAATTTGGAAAAGTTGTTTTTATAAAAGTAAAGCTTTACAGAAATATTTAATTCACCCTGTGTACACCTCCAGTATCCTTTTCTCTTCCCTACCTCCTCCTCCCTGCCCAGGGTTACTGTTGTTCTGAAGTTGATTTATATTATTCCCATTCATGTTTTAGTATTTTCACAACATATGTATATACCCATCATGTAGTATTGCCTTGCACTTAAAAAAAAATCTGTGTGACATCATCCTGCAAAATGCTTTTCTCCACTCATTTTCATTTTTAAAATTATTTTCATTATGACAAATAAGCTATGCAATAACATTCGAGGACATGTTTCCTTGGCACACAGGAGAGTTCCCCTAATTATGTACCTAGAATTAGAATTGCTGGATTGTAGGAGATGAGAATGTTTCATTTAATATATAATACCTAATTACTCCCCAAAGTAGTTATGCCAATGTATATACCCATCAGCAGTCTATGAACATTCATATTTCACTACATATTCACTAGCTATTGGTATGTCAGACTTCTCAATTTTGCCAATGTAATAACAGTGAAATTGGTTACTATCAATTGCTACCCTGATTACTTGCCATGTAGAACATCTTTTTGTATAGTTATTAAACATTTGGGTTCCCTCTTCTATAAATTGCCTGTTTGTATGTTTTTATACAATTCTTATTGGGTAATATTTCTTATATGGGCTACTAATCCTTTGTTGTTTAGAGGCTTGAAAATATCTTCTCCCAGGTTTCTGTTGGCAGTGTTTATAGTTGTACATACAGAAGTGCTTTTTAATATAGTCAAATCTTTTCTATGATCTTTTGTGCTTTCTTGTGTTTTATTTAAAAAATTGTTCTCTATTCCCAGTCATAAAGATATCCTTCTATATTTTATTTTGCTTTTTACATTTAGGATCTTAGTTTATCTTCTGCATTAAAGCTACGTAGGACTGGCCAGTGATAGTTCAGCTTCTGTCAAGTATAACCAAATACTATCATGATACTAAGTCAAAACAGTAAGCACTGTTCAATGGCACAGATACTGGAGAGAGTGACAGGGTTCAGATGCAATTTATTTATGTGTTGCGTTATCTAGATAATTTCAAAATTTTTCCAAACCAGACATCAAAATATTGAAAGAGTTCATGGTTTAGTTTTAAAAATCACACTCAGTAGATCTAAGTCAGACTGAAGACAAATGGAATCTGTGAATTCTTGGCAGGCAATTTTTACCACAGTCTTCATATACTCTATTCAATTTGAATGATGTGAGTGACTAGTAGTGCAAAAAGCCACAGAAATGAAATGGTAAACACAAATACAGACTCTTCCCCCATAAAAATGTAAGAAATAGACTTATGTGATTTGAGATGTTGTTATTTTTTAACATCTTGCAGTTAGAGAGTTCCTTCCCAGGGAAAGCAAGGACATACATTTCTTTTGAGTTCTTGAAAATTAACTGTATTAAGCTCTGAAGTCTGAAAAACTTGGGGTCCACCTAGAAGCAAGTAACTGCTGTTATAATCCACCTACTGTTAGTGGTATATATGGTAGACATGCTGTCCTAAGATAACTACCCTCTAGATTCATCCAATCTACATTTCAGTTTCTTCATGTGGAAAATGGAGATATTAATAGCATCTAACATACAAGGTTCTTGAGATGTTTTAAAAGGTTAAGTTTAATAAAGTGCTCAGCACAATTTAAGTTTTAAAAAAATACTACTGGTTGGTCTTGCTTCTATAGTGTCAACCATCTATTTAGGGAAGTTCTTTCTAACATTTTCAGAGCCTTTGATGATGACTTCATTGAATTTATACTAAGGAGTACATTAAAAAAGACCTCACAGCTATTTAGATACATTACCTTTTTATTCCCATGTTCTGTTACTGTGGTCACGGGCAATATTAACACTGGATCATGAAATTATTTGATTGGGGAAAAGTGCCAATGAAACCAAGTTTAAAGATTTAATTCTCTTTGGATTAGTAATCTGTTTGTGTGGATCTAAAATTTATATCAATCATCTATTATATGCCAACCATTGCTTATGATTTTTATTTTTTGCATTACCGTAAGTGAATCTCATGATTATTTTGCAGGGTAAGTATCTGAAGCCAGATAGCTGAAGTAACCTCTACTAAGTCAAAGAGATAGTATGCAATGAAGCTTAAATTCAAACTGGATTTTTACCAATTTTAAAAGCCTGCATTCTTTGCACTATAACCCCTGACTCTATCATATTAGACTACAATTACAAATCCAGTGGGCTGTTTTACAAATGCAAGTTATTTGGCACAAAGGTGATTATGTGAAAGCTCCTGAATAGATCTAGTCAATTCTGTTCCACTACTTGAAAATCAACCTGAGACATTCATGTGACACGGTCTAGGCCATCTTTGCACTGTAATGGTCAGACTGGATAGGCATTCTGCCCATTTTATCATCAGTGAAAGGAGAACATCTCACATAATTTAAAGAGCCGATTGCAAATCCTAGATAAAAAAGTTCTACTGAGTAACTTTCTTTAATTCTCTTCCTTTCTCTGTCAGAGAAGTATTCAATGTTGTGTTTGCTGGTAACAGCCCATATTACAAGTCTCAAAAGAAATCTGGAAATAACTCTAAATTTGGTCATTCAAACAACCATTTACATTGCAAATTTCATAGTTTTGTTTTGGAACAGATTTTATTCAAGGTTGGGGAAATTTCTTCCAATAGTACAAGTGTTCTGGATTCTTTAGTGAAAATGGTATTGCTCTAAGTTGGATATGAGAGAGGAATGGCCTTTAGGGCAAATGAGTAAGAAATCTAAAGAATTATCATATATCTGATAACTTAATTTTTTTCTTACATGTGGTTTTGATTTAAAATTTAAAGGTCAAATGGACTCTTTAATGAGCTCCCAAATTTTATTTATCTAATTGTTCTCTGCTTTTAGACTGTGTGTCTCTAACCACAGATGACATGCAAGTGTTCCAACCCATTGAAGACACATCGTCTGAAGAGAGATTCTACCCAGCTTCACAGCTTTGTTTCAGTAATGGGCTCCCACCTTTGTTCCTTAGCTATAGTTTTATTCTGAAATGCTGTCCAGTTTTACACCTGACATACATGCACCCTCTCTTTGTTTAGTGGATTACAAGTGAAATATGCGAAATAAATACACTTTCTTGAGCTGATGTTAATACACTTTCTTGAGCTGATGTTGCTCTTCTTGCCATCTGGTTCACAATATGCTTTTCTTATTCTGCCTTCTCTCTGATGGTGAAATCACTCTCTATATTAAACAAGAACCCTGCCTAGTCAGGGGTGTACCTAGATAGGAGGTACTATGTGAGCAATTGAAGGCCGAATGATGCCTATAACAGTAGGGTGCCCATTATAAGGGAAATTTGAAGTCTTGAAAGAAATAAAAAAGTGAAAATTATATTCAAATGAGGTTTTCCAGTTTTGTCTTTAAGATTATACTGATGAGGTAAATGGCTTTCAGAAGTTAAAATAGAGATCTAAAGGTTATAATATCAATGCAAAAATACCCCAGGGAGAAGAAGAGATGGAGAATTCATTTAAATATGTGAATGATTTGTGGAGATATAATGGCTCTATTAATATTAATTATGCCATTATCATTTACTGCTTTCCAAATGGGAAATTGCCAGTCTATATCTTACTGGAAGAGGTACTGAAATGTAAATAGAAACTGACAGCCTTGCCTCTACGCATACAGGGTGCCCATGATTCCAAGTATTAAGAATTCTAACAGATCTAGTGTTGAAAAAGAAAAGACTAGGTTTCACAGAAGCTCTGGAAGTGAATATTTTATGCTTTCCAAATGTTGCTTTTCATGGTATCCTGAGCTTGTCCTTCAGCTACTTTTTTGAAGGGCAGAGGCTGCTTGGCCTGAGGTTCTAGTGTGTCCCTCACACATCTACTAAACCTTTTGGGAAGAGGGAATGGAAGAAAGAGGGGTCTGTCAGTTCTCCTGGATGGGCTCTGGATAGTAAGAAGATAGGGCAAAGTGACTAACAGACTGTTAAAAGGTTGCAATAGAGGAGATGGCTTGTTTTAAAGGAAATTCTTTAGACTAAACATTCTCCTTTATTTGGGGATGGGTGGGAATGGGAGATAAAGAAGTTTATGCCTGAAAAATCTATCCCATTAGGGAAAGGGTAGTCTTTTAAGTTTTCACATTGTTGTTTTTCTTCTTAAAGCAATTGACATTTAATGAGGAAGAAAACAATATTTTGAAGGTTGTATTTATTTTTTTAATAGTGTGACTTTCCAGGTGTTTAGAAGATAATGTTTCTATGTGCATTTAAAAATGTTTGATATAAATTTGAGTCCTAAGGAGATACATTTCATTAAATTCACCAACACTTTTTTTTCACCCCATTAAGTTCCATTATCAAAATTAGCCGGCGATACCTTAAAGGCCTAAAAGTTGTATCCTTAGTAATTGCACAGGTCTCCTTCTCCTTCTTTTTAAAAGTAAAATGCTATTTTACATGAAACATAGCATATGTTTAGCTGCCAATTTCAATCCCAACATCTGGGAATTGTCCCAAGATTACACACTTCCTGTCTGTCGGAGGCAGCAGTCTCAGTATGAGCAACAATAGCAATGATATGATACAGCAATAAAAAGAGGCACCCCAAGTGAGTCCATCTGATAAAATATGTGAAAGGGGGGATAGATGTATTGGGTCCTCAACACACAAAGATAATTAAACCTCCAAACTGTAATTTCTCCCTCTTTTTTTAATAACTATGCCTGGCCTAAAGTCTGAAGAGAAGAAAAACAATCGGATTGGAAATGTGGACAGGGGGATGGGGTACCATATGGCAGCACAAACAAAATTACCCCCAAAATTAAGAAACAAGCAGGGGGGCCCTTCCCCAATCAAGATGGCAGAGTGAAATCCTTCAGGGCTCAGTCTCCTCACAGAAACTTTGAACAAACAACAGGAACTGGCAGAAACATCTTTCTCGAAGCTTCAGAAATCAGTTAAAGGACTGTAGTAACAGCGAGTGCTCAATCAAGATAAAGCTACTTAAAAGTGATAAGATCTCATGGTACTCTGGCTTGATCCTCCCCTGCTAGCTTGGTGCAGAGCTGGCCCATGTTCCCAATGTGGGCCCATGATCCCAGTTACAGAGGGAACAGAGTAACACTCAGGCACATACTGGGAGCATATAAGTCTGGCTCAGTCTATCTGGTGGTGGCCCGAGGGACATGGCCATCCCAGAACTTGCCTTGCCTGTAGATGGCAGTTCACAGAGCTTCCCTTGAGAACGCTGTGGGAAAGTATTCAAGCCATGCTCTTAGTGTTCAAAAAAGATAGATAGATAGATAGATAGATAGATAGATAGATAGATAGATAGATAGATGATAGCTAGCTAGAGGATAGATATATAGCATGATATGGCAAATAATGTGGCAAATGTTAAAATTTGTGGATCTAGGTATCTGGGGGTGGGGTTTAGGGTATGTTGGAGTTCTTTGTATGGGATTTGTATTATTTTTGTAATTGTCCTGTAAGTTTGAAAATATTTCAAAATAAAAAGTTAAAAACAAAACAAGCAGGGCATGTTCAGTAAAGTCAGTAACCATATGTGAGTGCCATATGTGAGGAACAAACTTCTTGTCAGTAAAAACAGATTCTATTTCTTTGGGCCTCCAATGTTTCCTTGAAATAAAAGCCAGTGAGCCCTGAGGGCAGTTGCATCCAGGTCCTTGCAGGCCATGACCTCAATATTGCAAAGGCTGTAGAAATATTTTTGAAGTGAAAGAATTTTCTGAAGATGAAAGAAGATGTAAAATAAAAGAATCATTGTTATCATCAAGGGGCAAACTTTTCTTTGGCATTGGACTCTTCTGAACCTTTTAGAGAAGATTAAAGAGAGATATTCCTGCCCTAATGGGATTTACCATTGGAGAACAGTTTGGCTATGACAAACAATGGGCATACAGACAGCTATAAAATACCAAAAGAACAAATTGATTAACCAAATAAAGATGGAATGGACTATACAGGAAATTTTAGTAAAATGTGTTTAGAGTTTACTCATGGATGCTTGGCTCCTAAACATGGACCCAACCTTCCATTTTCTTCTCAAACAGCCAATAATTGCACATATTTTCTTGCTGATTTCCATCAGAACACCTCCTTTGACCTTTCACTTTGAAGTCACCCATTAACTTATTTAAAACATACACATTGTCTTAGGGCAAGGAAACCTTGTGACATCTGTGGAATTATATACAAAATATATAAACTAAATACATAAAATTCAATTGAGAATTTAATATGAATTATAGGAAAGAAAATCCCAAGCAGTATTTATCTGAAGAAATTAGAGCAAAAGGAGATTTCTACAGCTCTAGAAACATACAGTCATACCTTGGCACTTGACTGCTTTGAAACCGTGGAATTTGGTACTCAATGCATTTTAACGTGAAAATTTTGTCCTGGTACTTGTCCTTTGTTTGGTATTCGACACGCAAGCTAGAACTTGTCAGTGTTGGTTGCCTCATGACTCACTACCCTTTCAAGCCAAAGCGGGTCTCATGCATTAGTCACGTGGTAGCTCTTGCCCTGTGCACATCCCACTGTGGTCTTATCTTAGCTTCTATGGTCAGTTTGTGTATTTTTGCATTTTTTTTTTCTCACCATAGGTCCTAAGAAAATGAGCAGTGATAGTGCTGAGCAGAAAAGAATATTACTTCACACCACCATTGAGCAAAGAAAGAAATACTAGGTAAATATGAAAGCAGTATTCACATTACTGACTTGCTAGGGAATACAGTATGCCTAGAACAAAGATCTCCAGCATCATTAAGGAAAAAAAAGCGATTAAAAAGGCTGATGTTGTGAAAGAAGTTAAAGCAGTAACAAAGCATGGTTCCCCAACACTCCAGGAAGTTGAAAAGCTGTTATTAATTTGGGTAAACGAGAAGCAGTTAGAGGGCGACAATGTATCAGAAGCCATGGTATGTGAAATAGTGAAGTGTTGTGTGCCGATCTTGCAGGAAAAAGAACAAACCAGAACCGAGTGATGAGAGTGTTGAAGTTTTTAGGGCCTGCCATGGCTGGTTAGATAATTTTAAAAAGAGGACTGGCATTCATAGTGTCGTGAGGCATGGCGAGGTTGCGAGTGCTAATAAAAAGGCTACTGATGACTTCATCAATGAATTTCAAGACTACAGAGAGGCTGAGGGTTTTATTCCCCACCAAGTGTTTAACAGTGATGCGATCGGAGTTTTTTGGGGAAAAGTGCTGAGTAGAACCTACATCACAAAAGAGGAGAAGGCATTACCAGGCCACAAACCAATGAAGGACAGTTTCACTCCATTGTGTGGGAATGCTAGTGGGGACTTAAAACTCAAGCCTCTACTAGTCCATCATACTGAAAACCCATGAGTTTTCAAGAAGCATAATGCCATAAAAAGCAAACGCCATGTGATGTGGAGGGCAAACAGGAAAGCCTGGGTCATGAAGCAATTTTTCACTGAGTGGATAAATGA
>PVKH010029587.1:0-12639 GCA_004027955.1 Chaetophractus vellerosus | reverse complement strand
GGCCAGCTTTCAGTTCACAGGTGGCTGGCTGCGCTCCATTCGCGGGCGACCTGCCCTGCCCGTGGCGGCTTTGCCCTGTCCGAGGCAGTTTTTTGCCCTGCCCACGGCGGCTCCGGCCCGCCCATGGCAGCTTGCCATTCTCAAGGCGGTCTGCCCCCTAGGAGAGGTCCCCGGGAACCGAACCCAGGGCCTCCCATGTGGTATGCCGGCACCCTATCCACTGGGCTATCGAGCCGGCCCCTATTAACCTTTTAACTCAGTAACACAGATTTCCGTACTGCTATTTCAGCTAATGAAATCAAGTGAATAGAGTTGAGGTGCTCTCTCAACATGTAGAACATGAAGATCTGCACTGCAAATAATGCTGTTGAACAGCAGGCCCTTGCAGCCTTTGCTTTCATCTTTCATCTAAATTGCCTGCATGCATTTTGGAGAACTGGTAAACCATCAAGTGAATCAGGAGATGAGGGCCTTGGGGTTAATTTACAGCATTGCTGTCTTCTACACTGAGTAAAGCCACTTGTCTTTTTTTTAAAGTTCTACATAAATATTTGTACAATAACTCTGGTTTATAAGTGCCCTATTTTTATTTCTTCATTATTACAATTGTGAGGAGTGTTTTGATTTAAAAAAAAAAAAGTTGGAAAAGCCAGATTCAATTCAGGGTGTCTTCTATTCACTTAAGATCTCTGTTGCAAAGTTTTGATGTTTTCATTATTTCATTATTTGGATTAAATATTATTTAAAAGTGTTGTAAGTAGTGAAATGCATCTTGATTTAAATAGCAATGAGGGGGAAAAGTCTAATGTCTGGCCTTTACCCAGCATATTTTCTTTCTTTTACCTCTCATTTTGGACATTTGAGTTCAGAATATTTTCTAAATTATGCCATTGGATTTTTTTAATATTTTTCTCAGGTTGCATGTTGATGTGACTATTAGCTTTCATAAGTCTGCTTTTTTAATCTTGTGTTTGAACCAGTTTCTTGGAGATACTACGAAAATTTGCATTTGTATGATGCCTTCTGAATGGAATGAGTTTCTATGAATTGTCTTACGATCAATCACGTTATAAATTTAGACATCTATTTACAAATAAAAGAGTTATTATACAGGAACATGAAGATTCTGGTTATTTGCCTATCATGTACATTGTTGTTTAATCCCAGGCCCCCTTTTTTATTCTTGTTTAAAGGAGAAGAGTTTTTTTTTTAAATCATCTGAAAAAAAATCATCTGGCTACTCTCTTTTGTTTGTTTTTTGCCTATAAGTCAGATGGAAATTTGATTGAAGTCTGAAGGTAGTGAGTTTCAGTGATGATTTCACGCAGTTCTTGCATTTACTGGCCATGTAACTTTATAAAAACACTTAATCTCTATGAACCTCAGTTATCTATAATGTCAAGGTGAAAATAAGGAAATATTACCTATGGAAAGTGACTTGGAAATTCTAAAGTGACCTACAAATGTTAGTTGCATTTTCTTGGGTAAATCTTATGGATAAAACAATAATTACATAGCAGAGAAAAAAGAAGAAACAATTCTTTTTTTGTTTGTATGAACAGAGACACACACAATACCAGTTGGCTAGTTCGTGGATAAGGGCTACCTACTGAGACACAGCCATTCCCAAAACATGTTCTTTTTTTCCAAATGAATTAAAGATATGAAGCAGAGGAAATAATTTATCTATACCAGTGGATTTCAAACTTTAGCATTATCAGAATCACTGAGAGAGCTTGTTAAAACACAGATTGCTGAGTTCTGTAACTGAGGTTTAAGAATTAACAAACATTTTTGATAACTGAAGCATTATACAGATGTCTTTTTCTTCATATTATAAAATAGGCAAAGGTTAATATCAGATATTACTGAAACTGGCTTGAGCAACCTCACCCTTTGCATGTGGTCATTTCCAACTGAAAAACTGCCGTTTTGATGATTATTCCAGAAGGATCTTATCTTTGTGTATTGTCATTCCCCCACTAAGACTGGCTATTATGATGATTATTCCAGACTGATCTGACCCTTGTGTATGAACATTTCTATTGAAAGGGTAACCACACCACCCTCCTCTGTTAGAAATCCATATGAAAAACCTTGTAACTGACTCTTGTTCTCTAACCCCTCTCCCAGATGCCTTGATATCTGAAAATGATTATCTAGTGATTGTAAGAACTTTTTGACTCACCCTGATTTTGTACCCACCCCCATCCTGTTCAGCCCCTTAATGCTTATTAATAAAGTAACCTGAGCAAGCCCTACCCCAATTACTCAATAGCATAAACTGCTAAGACTGGATATTATAAAACTATGAGGATTATTGCAGTTCCAGGAAGCAGTTTTGGGGCCGTAAGGTGATGGGCCTCTTTTCCTGTGTGCAAGCAAATAAATTCTCTCTTTGAAACCCCTGTGTCTCAGGAATTGGTCTTTAAAGTGCATTGGGTGGAAAGAACCCACTCTTGCTCAGTATCAACTATAACCCCAGCAATTTCTTATTCAGTAGGTCTGGAATAGGGCCTGAGAAATTGTATTTCTAGAAAGATCCCCAGAGAACTTGAAACAACTACCACGTTTTTGAAAAATAACCAACATAGACAATGAATGAGAGGACTGTTAGACAATTCCAGTTGGTCATTTATTAAAAATTTGGCTAGTGTTTACATTGCTGAAAAGAGACTTTATTTTGGGTTTGATGACAGGATAATTACTGACTGGGTCATTAAAATACAAAAGTCACCATATAATTTGCCATTAGAAACATATAATTTAGAGTTCACATGGAACCTAGAGTTAATCTTCATCATTTTCCAAATGAGAAAATGGAAGCCAAGAAGAGATAAGTGACAAATAATTACTGAAAAAATTATGTGATTTTTAAAAAATCACACAGAAAGTTCCTGATGAAAAAAAAAGGCTAGAATCATCCAGCCAGAGCTCATTCCATTCCCAAGACTGCCTGTATTCACCATCCTTCTCACGCAAACAGGCAAAGGAAAAGAAGCCTGGGCCAGAGACATTCCCCCTGTCCTAGATGAGGCTTCAGAGACAACAGGAAACAGATTACTCTCTTTGTCTGGAGATGGATGCAAGACATTTGGGAAACTTCTCAAAGTGAGTCATGACTCAGTCAGTCAATTGGCTCTAAGAAATTAAGATGCTTATTACATCCATGGATTTTTCTTTTCAATTACATAGTTAATGAAGACTCATTAAAGTTGTCAAGAATCAATTAATTTCTCATTAATTCAGCCCAGGTTAAAAGAGAAAATGAATACAAAGACTATTTATCTTTAGATTGTTCTGGATTTCTGCTTAACAGAATTTAAAATATTTGTCCCCCAAACTGGAGCCTCACCTGCCTAATTACTTGGTTTCAGATGTTTCTCATTAATATGTAAATCAATTTACTCACTTTCTAAGGTGGAGTAAAAAACATCAGCAGGGAATGTACAGGGCTGAGATGTAAAATTGCTTTGGGCAGTTTGTTGATGCAAATGCATGGACTGCTGCTCCTTTATATTCATATCTCAGAGGAAGCTGTGTTATGAGATTTCAGGCAATTGTACTTTTGCTGTCCTATAGCAGTAGATTGGTTTGTTACACTTAAACAAAATCAATCAACTGGAATCAAACCATTTGGTTGAGGATCAGCAGACACAGTCTGTCCATGAGCCAAGATTCCAAAGAGCCGAAATGTGTTTTGGTAACAGTGATATGTGCCAGGCCTAGAACTAGCTTCTCTTCCTAGAGCAAGTATTGATTTATAGCCAGCAGATCGTAAAAAAAATCATGCTGATTTAATTAATTAATTTTTTAAAGATTTATTTTTATTTTATTTATCCCCCCACGCCCCTTGCTGCTTGTGCTCGTTGTGTCCATTTGCTTTGTGTTTTTCTGTGTCTGCTTGTCTCCCTTTGTTGAGTCATCTTGCTGCATCAGCTCACAGTGCCACGAGCCGGCTTGCCTTCACCAGGATGCTCCAGGAATGGAACCTGGGGTCTCCCATATGGTAAACAAGAGCCCAACCAATTGAGCCACAGCCGCTTGCCTGATTTAATTTAGTTTACTCCACAGCTAAAGAGAGGAGAGGTAGCTGGTTTAAAAATATATGATATGGTAAATTAAAATTTAAAAGTATATGTATATTTATATTAACAGAAATATATATATACATTTTTATATAAAATACACATGTGTGTATGTGTGTAGAGAGAGAGACAGAGAGAAAAAGAGACACAGAGACAGAGAGAGAGAAATACAGAAAGAAAATAGAGAGACTGAAGCATCATCATCCTCCAAATATAAAGAATAACACTACAGTCTCATTGCATTGGCGGACGCCCTCTGAGGTGGCTCTCATTCATGGGTGCTAAGTCTGACACTAGCCCAGGCCTTGTAAAGTGCCTTCAGTGTCCCACTTAAAGTACTTATGAGATAGCTGGCTCAAGACTTAAGTCATTGTAGAACAGAGTTATACCCTCTGGCATTGAATAGGTCATTCTGGTGCACCATTAGCCCTGTTCTCCAACGAACTGTGTTAACTCACTTTTAGAGAGTACCAGCAGCAGTAGCATCTATGTTGATTTTTTCTTTCTAAATGGATATTCTTCAATCAGAATTCTAAGGCCCTGTACAACAACAACAAAATCTGTATCTATAATATATGCCCAAACCAGAACAATGAAGATCATTTTTTTTTCCAAGAAAGATCTGAATCTGCTGTAAGGATAAATGTATGATATCAGACAGGAAAAATTAATCACCCCTGACTCTGGCACTCCAAGACCCTGATCAGTATACACCACTCAGCTTTCTTGCTGCCATAGGTCCTGGGTTCTCCCCTTCTGAAGAAGGCAGTGAGAGCCAGCACAGCTTATCGGGAGCCCATGACAGGGCAATTCCAGCCTAAGGAGCAACAGTAGGCTGCCAAGTCTAGGCCTTTTCCAGTCCTGCTGTTTTATTATGGCATGACATCTAACAGGCAGTGAAGGGAGCTCCTTTGTACATCTCAGCAAGCACACCCCAAATGGTGACAGTAATGCCCCTTGAATTTATAGGAATGTACTCCTTAAAGACAAGGACTTTATAAAGAATTCTGACTCTTTGAATACAGATAGGTTTTTTTAATTAAGATCAAGGTATTATTTTAGATATTCATAACAGCACCGTGATTGAAATAGAAGTAATAACATTTTTTTTTCTTTAACTTTTTTACTGGTAATTAAAGCCACTTGGATGCTGAGGCATGAAATAATTGCATG
This sequence comes from Chaetophractus vellerosus, assembly GCA_004027955.1. NCBI lineage: Eukaryota > Metazoa > Chordata > Mammalia > Cingulata > Chlamyphoridae > Chaetophractus > Chaetophractus vellerosus. The sequence continues at coordinate 7,378 of PVKH010029587.1, read as the reverse complement.
CAGTTCCCAGGCAAGTCTTCTATACCACCAATCAAACTCTCAATCGACTGTCTTAAGCCACTAAATAACTATCACTTTAAATAAATGTGAATTATTATCTTTTAAATGCAGGACACTAGTTAAGTATTCAGGAATATATTAGGGGTATTAAGACATCTGGGCATTCCTGACTTCAAAAGACTTACACTTTAGTTGTATGAACACAGGCCTAGCTACATAATATGCAGGGCCCAGTGTAAAATGAAAATGCAATGCCCTTTATTCAAAAATAATTAAGAATTTCAAGATGGCAACAAGAGAGCATTAAACAAAGCCCTTCAGAATGGGAAGAGCCCTGTGTGACTGCACAGATACATTCCCAAAAGCCAGCCCTAAATTAAACAAAAAGAAGCACTTATTGAGCATTTCTATTTGACAAATATAACGTGCTAAGTTCTTTACTACGGATTATCTCATTTAACATTCATAACTTTATGGAGTGGTTACTGTTGCCTACAGTTTACTGAAAAGTAAAATGAAGCTCAAAGAGTTTAAAGAGGTTAAAAGGGGCTAGTGGGTCACATAGCCAGTAGGAAGTGACTTCAGATCATACTCTAAAACAAATCCTTTACTTAGAGCATATTTTAGTACATACATATAGAAATGTAACTTACCCTTTGAAGCATTAAATGTCATTCTGAGAGATATATTCATACATGTTTTATTCATCAGTGAGTAGTTTTTAGTCAAGCCAGCTCATAAAGGCTATGATGTACCACAATCGCTAAAATATTTCGTTAACTTGGTGTAAAGTGGTAGGAAAGAGTGATATCAGTGACACTTTTGATTTGACATTGTGTTGGAAAAAGATAATTACTAAATTAAAAAAAAAATTTGGAGGCAAGTTTTGTATCTGAGTTTCTGACAGCTCTTTTCTTCTTAGGCTGCCCTATTTCAAGACAATATGGGATTGAACCAAACTGGACCTGATTAATAGCAGTGTCCTTGACTGCAAGTTTCAATCCTCACTGCTCAGGAGCTCTGTCAAGCACTGTAAAATTCTTTTCTTTCCTCCACTGAGCTGAGGCTCAATTTGCTAAGTTGGAGGGAGAAACAGAAGAAATATCATTAATGTATGATGGACAGTATCACCCACAAAAATTGTGTTTCTTTACAAATTTGCTTTGTTAGCCACAGTGGCTTACACACATAAGAACATTTATTCTCAAAATAGTTTACTTGGATATACTTCAGTCATGTCAATTGTAGACTTCTACTTAGTACACATATCATTGTTGCACTTGTCAAACATCTAACACATAAGTACTGTGTTTGATTTGAACACATAAGACAACACGATTCTTACCATGTTATATTAGCTTTTAACAACAAAGAAACCAAATCACATTCCCCTGAATTTAGAGAATCTTAAAATAAATCAGTGCATGGCAAGCATGTATTCTCGGGTAATGTTTGCCACTCCCTCAAATAAAGTTTGATAAAATTAACAGATGCAACGCCAGAAAGTAAGGAAGTGTTCAAAAAACATATTGATGGTGCTATGTGAAAGGGACATAGGAGCCAATTGAAAGAGCTCCCAATGGCCAAAGCTGTAAAAATTAGAACAACAAAATAAATAATGTAATATTGGAATATGACCCAAAGAATCCGTGAATCCATAATGATATAAAGTGATTAAATAAATAGAGGAGAATAAAGTAATCTCTATACAGAAGAACTCAAAATAATTTATGTAGATATTCCACCTTCAGAGAGTGCAGCATAACTCCCTACCCCCTTAAGAGTAGGCTATGCATAATGACTTCCTTCTAAAGAGAATGGTAGGTAGAAGGAGGAAAAAGGAGTTAACTTTACAGCAGGGAAAGCAGAAAGCACAACCTCAGCAGATGGTTAAGGTTAACAACATCTGTGATAACTCATGAAGGGCATGCACCCTTGATATGATACAGTGATAGTAGAACTTTACCTCTTTCATCTTCCTCCCCAAAGTGCATAATCCCAGTCTAACCCTAAGAAAAATATCAAATAGACCCAATTTGAGCAACATTCTACAAAATGCCTGACCAGTCCTCCTAAAAACTGCTAGCTCTTAAAGAAGCAAGGAAAGTCTGAGAAACTGTAGCAGTCTAGAGAAGCCTAAGGAGACATGACAACTAAATGTAATATGGAATCCTGGATGGGATCCTGGAACAGAATAAAGAAATGAGGGATAAACTGAGGAAATCATAATAAGTCAGTCTTATTTGTCACAGATATCTTCTTTGTAAGAGATCAGTGTGAACCAAGATGTAATCGAAGATCAAAGGTCACATATATTTGCCTCAAACTTTTAAGTTGTTGTTTTTGTTTGTTTGTTTGTTTTGGGAGGTACCAGAGATTGAACCTAGGACCTCATACTTGCAGAGCAGGAGCTCAGCCACTGAACTACCCCTGCTCCCCTTTAATTTTTAATGGTCCCTTTGTAGTAGCATTTTGACTTGCTAAAAAAGCCATGTCATTTGTTCTGTAGAATTTTCCTCCTTTTGAAACCACTTTCTTGTTGCCCTAACCTTAATTAAATTTAAATTGAATGTTTGCTAACATGAAAAAAATAGATAAAATGCTGTTGAATGATCTTTCCTTTGGAAATATAAAATCAGATCTATCAAATCATCCCAGGACTTTGTACTTTTAACTCATAATCTTGACTACTGTTATGTAAACAAAATAGTAACTTAAAACACAGTGTTGGGATGTTGGCCCAGCTACAAGCATTGTGTAACCAGTTAACGTACCAACTGCAACTAATGCTAATATCTTAGATATTATAGTATGTTCCCTCCTTGGGTGGGATGATGATTAATGTCACTGAACAAAATTATTATGTTTTGCAAGGTGATCACACCTTGCATGGTGGCTGTCCCACAGAACAAGATTTTCCAAGCTAAACTTTAGAAAGATTCATCATCTGGAGTAGTTGATTCAAGAAGTCTTTGAGCTTGGAAAGAAATTCCAAGATAATGACAATTTTTCAATGGGAAAAATGGAGTCACTTTTAAATAGTTTTAATGAAATGCAGGTGTTTCATGATCCTCGATGGGAATAATTTCTAGTTGTCTAGAAATGTATCTAGATATTGTCCTTCTCACATGAATGCTGCATTTTTGCCCTACTGGTTGGGGAAATTTGTATGCAATAGCAATGTACTTTACCTCCTTGATTCGGACTGATTTTAGAATATTACTTGTTTCCTTCCTCTTCAATATGCACTCAGTTGTTTTGTTTTGTTTTTTTGTCCCATCCCAGCCATTCCCCTCTTGACAGCCACTCTATTAGTGATTCCATTCACTGATCATATCTTTACCATGGCCTGTCTGAAAGAAAAATAGGTTGTTTTTAATATTAGCTGCATTTCCTTTGGTATGCTATTGCCTCAACTTTTGCTGTTATTGCATCAGCATGTGACTTTGTCTTTTAATATTAGCCTTCCTGCCATATCTTTCTTTTTGAAGAGTGACCTACATCCCATATATATATATATATATAAATCCCGTACCCTCCGTTATGACTGGTGCAGATCTGTGTATATACTCGTGCATATGCGTATTCTCTTCCATCAAGAGATTCGTGAGGGAAAGAATACTGTGCCCATGATCCAAGAAGGCCAGGTACAGAGGTCATCTCTCAAAGTCAAGAATTTGATGACAGCCATTAAAAACTATTCACTACCTTGCATTAGTGTAGTACATTTGTTGCAATTGATGAAAGAATATTATTATAACTATTATTATTTTCTGCGTGATTTTTCTATAAACATACAGCTTCTCTAATAATTAAAAAAAAAAACTATTCACCAGAAAAAGATGACTCTTTTTTTCTGAAAAGCATAGTCACAATGAGAATGTGTGTTTTGGTTTTTTTGTATGTTTTCTATTTGTGATGTAAGACAAGCCTCCAGTACCTGGAACAAGTCAGACCTAAGATCTTCTTTATCATGCAAAAACAGAATCAGGGTACATCTGTCATTAGTATTCAACCCCAAAAGAGGTCTCTCAGTGGAGGTGTAATATTGAATATTGTGCCAGTGTTTTCTATTATGAACAATGGACTAAAATACACAAGTAAAACCACAATCTGTAAAATGCTATTACTTCTTCAAAGAATCACATCTATTAGTCTGGTTTTAACACATTAGAAATGATGCCCATTATGAGAATTTATTGCTCAGATAGAAGTCATATGGTTAGCAAGTCAGGGTGCTTCTTTTTATTGATGAAGTATAAGATAAATTCCTCAGTTCCCTAAGTTGTCTAATGAATAATATGAAGCATCTCCATTTCATGTTATATTGCTCTGCTGGCAAGGCCACATCCTCATCCAATAGACCATAAGTGTAAAGAGAGTACCCAATTTATAAATGGATTAGTGCTACAAAGGCTCATTTGTATGCTGGTGGTTAGGACTAAAATATATAGTTCCACAGAGACCATTTTATGAATGGTAGATAAATTTACAAACAAGCCCAGATATTTATTATTTCAATTGTGTTTATCATTTTTTGTTTATAAAATAAATGATTTTATTGTACAATCCTAGGAAAATATGAAAATTAAAAATAATAAAATAAAAATCACCTGCATATCTTAATCCAATCTTTTAAAATCATTTCTATGAATGCATATTTACAAAATCGAGGCCATACCACATATTTTATAACTTGCTTTATTCACTTAACATATTTTTAAAATATTACTGTGATGTTTTCAGTTTGTCATTGTTTTTTTTTTTTTAACAAAAAAGTGATACTAGCACAGAACGTAGAAATAAAAAGTCAGCACTAGGTGTCCTCTAACAAAGAGCCCTTTCTCTCCAATCTCCAGAATTAACCTGTTCCAGTTTTGCTGTTCTCTCAACTGTGTGTCTTCACATTTATAAGTAATCTACTTATACTGTAATATTTTTAATTACTTTGAAATAAAAACAATCAACAATTCATTCACATGCTACAAAATTCAAACAGAACTTAGGCAATATCGTAGGAGTATATCTTCTACCCTATTCCCTGTTCATTGTCCAGAAGTCTCATAAGGAAGGATACATGAATGGTAATTTTTTAAAAACTAAACTATAATCACATATGATTGAGTTTGGTTGGGCATAGAATTCTAGGTTGAAAATTTTTCATTGAGAATTTTGAAGGCTTTCTTCCATTGTTTTCAAACTTTCAATGTTTCTGATGAGAAGTTCTTAGCCATTTTTCCCTAGATCTTTGTATGAAATTTGTTTTCCTATTTGTTTTCTTTTTTGGTTTTTTTTTTTAAAGATTTATTTTATTACATATCTCCCCTTCCCCCCTGCTGCGGCGACGCGCCGAGACTGGTCACTGCGCAGGCGTGGCTTTCCCCGCTTGTGGGTGGCTTCTGCTTCCATTCACAGCTGGCTTTCAGTTCACGGGTGGCTGGCTGCGCTCCATTCGTGGGCAACCTGCCCTGCCCGTGGGGGCTTTTGCCCTGTCCGTGGCAGTTTTTTGCCCTGCCCACGGCAGCTCTGGCCCGCCAATGGCGGCTTGCCATTCTCAAGGCGGTCTGCCCGCTAGGAGAGGTCCCCGGGAACCGAACCCGGGGCCTTCCATGTGGTATGCCGGTGCCCTATCCACTGGGCTATCGAGCCGGCCCCTGTTTTCCTATTTGGAAGTTTTTAGGATCATTTATTTATCCTTGGTAATCTCAGAGCCTGCTCAAGATGTACATTACCTCTTTATTTATTCATTTAGCTGGGCAACTGGTGGGCCATTGAAGTGTAGAAACTCATATACTTTGACCAGGGTGTGTTTTTTTGTGACATTTTATTTTATTTTGTTTCCTAGAAATCCTATTAGTCAGATAGTGGGCTTCCTGTGTTGTTTTTCTATTAAAAAATTATCTTCTGTTGTCATCTAATTGATTTATGTTAGTTGTCATATTTTTAATTTCCAAGAGCTCTTTCTTGTCTTCTGATTATTCCTCTTGTTCTTTGTTTAATGAACACATTATTTTCTGTTCTCTCTCTTAGATGAGAAACTATATTGAAAAGCTTTCTTCTGTTCCTGCATTGGGAGTCACCATAGTTGACTAGAAACTCTGCATGAGAAAAGCTAGGACTTCACTACAGGGCATTTTGGCAGATAGCTGGCTTTACCAATGTATGTTTCCAAATTACAGTACCTACAGGACTTTCCTCTTAGCTAATTCCAGTTCTCTACAGAAGGATATCTTAAACTCCTTGCCTGGAAGGTTTAAGCCTGCAAACTGATACCCAGGTGCTATGCCCAAAAAATGGGCTGGGCATTCATACCATTCAGTATGAAGGCTTTCATTTAATCCACATTTTTTTCAAGTCCAGCCCCTTACATTTCTGATCCTCTGTGCTGGACTTCCCAGGTGTAAAACCACTATGGAGAATATAACTCAATATTTCTTGTTTGCATGAGGAGTAGCAGTTGCCAGAAGGGTGAGGGAATCTGGAAAATCCTGATGCAAACTTTTAAACCATCTCTGTTTCTGTCCCACCTCCTCCCCCATCTTCTATGTAACCATATGAATATGACCTAATCACTCTGGAGTTCTAATCACTCTGGGGTTCTGCAGGCCAAACTGCTTGCTTCTCATTGATAACTCTTATCAGGATTAACTGTGACACTTCTCTGTTCTAACAAGTGATTCCCCATTTCTCCTCCTGATATAATTTATTCAGATTTTATATAATCTAAAATTTTTCATTTCTTCTTCTGTTTTTTGTTGACTTTTAGAAGAATATGGCAGACACATGTTTACTCTTTGAAATCCCAATTAATATATATTGCACATTTCACCTATATGATTAAATGTTCTTCCAAAACACACACATACAGACACATAAACACATGAACAAATGCATTCTAGTTCCACCATATGGATGGATGAGTATAATTTGTCTGACTAACTTCTATGTTTTGACATTTAAGATTTTTACATTCATTTTTTCTGTTACTATACAAATAATGCTGAGACAAACATCTATCTCATACATAAATATTTGGATATGTCTATGATTATTATTTCTTTAGGATTAATTCCTAGAAGTGGTTTGAAATTAATGAAACATTTAAGGGATTAATTCCTAGAAGTGGTTTGAAATTAATGAAAAATTTAAAGCCTCTTGATGTACATTGATATACAAAAATTTTTGTATCAATTTACACTGATAGCTACAGTGTACAAGGCTTACCATTTCCTTACCTACACAATTTGAGAGGTAATAAGTTTTTAGTGTACAATTACATTTTGTAAATTTAAAATCATCATTTTTTATAAAGATTTATTTTATTTATTCCCACAACCACCACCACCCACTGTTGTTTTTGCGCTTGCTGTCTGCTCTC
>PVKH010029586.1:0-12631 GCA_004027955.1 Chaetophractus vellerosus | reverse complement strand
TCATCCTTTGCTTTTCTGCTCATCCTGTCAACATCGTAACATAAACCATAGTCACTAAATGCCTAAAATATTAAAGTCACTCATATCTGGCCACTTCTAATCATCTATGGTTGTATCATGTACAACAATGGCAAATTAAACATTCTTTACAACACTCATTCAGCAAATATTAAGCTCCTACTATGTGCCAAATATATTTCATTGCTTAATAAAGCTTTATTGATTTCCTACTACCTACAGAATAAAGTTCAAAATTTCAGCTAGATTTGTCTGCTGAAAGAATCAAGAAGCAAAGCCACCACAGATCTTGTTCTCTAATACCATTCCCCACTAAAAGGAAAGAGGGCTTCTCAGAGAAATGGTTCATTCCAGGGCTGAGGAAGGGAAGGTACTGAAACAACTTGTTAAGCCAGAAAATAAGGAAGTACTCAAATAAGACTGGAATAAGTCAAAAGGACACGAGAGCCATCTTGAAAGAGACAATTTGAGTATCAAAATAATTCAATACAGTGAGGAATTATACACCATTGGGGAAAATTTTATATTCATGAGTCCATACCAATAATAAATAAAGGAAAGAAGGAGGAAGGGATGGAGGGAAGGAGAAAAGGAATAAGTGAGGTGTCTTGTTTACCATAGAAAGCCAAGGGCCAATTGGTAAATGTGGACAGAGTACTCGAGTTGGAAAATCATAATTTTGCAGCCATCATGGCAAAGATTGCATCAGGCAAGAATCATCACTGGATGCTAAATCTAGGTGAAATGTTTGATAAGGAACAGGATATTTGAATGGTCTTAAGGTGTCTCTCCACAAATTGGCCACTAGTGGCAAAGGGGAAAAAAAAATAACAACCATACATTGGAGAAATTGGGCAATACCTTGCCCCTTGACTGGTGTCAAAATTAGCATTACCTTTGATGAGCAGGTAGACATCATGGACCTCCCAATATGATAATCTGAGAAGGATACAATATCCACTAGGCAGGATTCTGGCTAAGAATGCATAACCTCAATGTAATCATAAGGAAATGTCAGACAAAGACGTGAGGAATGTTCTATTAAAAAAAATTTTTTTAAGGCAGGTATAGGATTGCATTCTTCAGAAATACCATGAAAGAGAACAAAATGCTGTAGAAATGTTCCAGATTAAAAGAGGCTAAAGAAACATGACAAATGCAATATCTTACCCTAGACCGGACCTTGTACTGAAAGAGGGATATTCTATAAAGGATATTATCAGATCAACTGACCAAATTAGGATATGGATGGTAAATTGAATTAAGGTAAATTAATGAAATGACAATACTAGGGTTATTGTGGTAGACTGAATTATGCACCCCTGCAAAAGGCATGTTCTTAACCCGCATTCCTGCAGGTGTGTGAATTTATTCGTAAATAGAACCTTTTGAAGATGATATTCTTAGTTAAGGCTGGACAACTAAATGAGGATGGGCCTTAATCTATATTACTAGAGTCCTTTATAAGAAGAAAAAAATTGGACACAGTCAGAGAAATGCCCGAAGAAACTGGAAGAGCAGACACAAGAAGTACAAGATCTCCACATGACAGGAGGCAAGCCAAGGAACTCCAAAGATTGCAGCAAGCCAGTACCAGAATGACACAGACTCTCAAGAGAAAGCAAAGCCTTGCCAACACCTTGATTTTGGACTTTAGCCTCCCAAAAACAATTTATTGATTTGTGAGCCATTAAATTTCCATAGTTTAAACCAACCCAGTGTGTGGTATTTGTGATAGCAGACTGGCAAACAAAGACAAGGTGTAAGGGGATAGCACCATTTAATGAAGTATTCAAGGCAAAAGGATCATAACTGACCCTCAAATGGTTCTGGAAAAAAAATTACACAGATAGAGAGAAAAGTGGCCAAACGATAAAGCAAATAGGGTAAAATGTTAACAGTAGCTGAATCTGGATAAAGAGGGTATTGGTGTTTCTCATATTTTATTTTGGCAAATTTCTGTTAGTTTGATATTAGTTCCAAATAAGAATTTTTTAAAAATTTTAAAATATCTACATGTACGTATATACACATTTATATACATATATACACATACACACTAGATATGCACTGTCCAATACAACAGGCTCTTGAACAGTTGAAATGTGGTTAGTTCAAATTGAAATGTGCTGTTAGCATAAAATAACACCAGACTTCAAAGACTTGGTACCAAAAAAATATAAATTATCTCATTAATAATGTTTATATTCATTACATGTTGAAATATTTTAGGTATATTGGGTTAAATAAAATATATTTTAAAATTAATTATGCCTGTTTCTTTTTTATTTTTTTTAATGTGGCTACTAGAGAATTATAAATTACATGTGTGATTCATATTATATTTCCACTGGACAGTACTGAGCTAGACAATCAAGCACCTCCACAATGAGTCTCCACACTACTTCTGCAGACCTCCCTCTCAATTTCTCTCTGCTTCAAATAAGCATCTATCTCTAAAAACCACTTGGTTGTAAACTGCTTAATGGCAGGGCTTGTGTCTTATTGTTGTATCCCCAAGTCTAGCACAAAGCAAGTATGCCTAAATATTTGTTCGTTAAAAGGCAATATGGAAAGGAAGAAAAGCAGGAGGAATGAAATCATTCCCATCTCTGAGTCCTTCCTTATCCTATAGCTCCTTCCTCAAAAGAAACTTAATCTTTTCTCTACCTCTCCCAATCAAGGCCATTCTTCAAAACCCCATTTCAAGCCCATTTTCTCCAAGAAGACTACCCACGCGCAGAGGTTTATTCTGACCTTTCCTCCTCCGCGCTACTACAGCCTAAATAGTCTGTATCACTTACTTTGGCATTTTAGTCATATAAGTTCCTTGGGGCAGAAGTTGAGTCTCATCTTTTACCTGTATCTTCTATAGTGACTGCAGAGCGCTAACCATATCAGTTGAGTAAGGAGGCTACAGAAGAGCGTGGTGCCAGGAAAAGGGAAATGGATTGGGAGTTTTAACAGCTACTGTGTTGCTTGGATAAATCACTTAATCTCTCTTGATTTCTACTTTCTCATTTTTAAAACCAGAGAGAGAGACCTGATGTCCAAAACAGGAGCCCTTCTATTTCTACAATTCTGGAATAATTAAATCCATTTTTCTTTAGCAATATTACTAATATTTACCAATAAAAGGAAATCTAATGTGCCACTACTAAATCTCAGTAAGTTCCTTAAGAAAGAAATGACAACAAAGTTTATAAACTGCCAAAGGTACCAAACGCTGATCATCTCTCTGGCCATTAAGCTCTTTTAAATTCATGTTTATCTTCAAAAGACTTTTAAGGAAAATATTCAATAAACTTATATTGGAACTATCTCGTTTTTTTTCAAGCCCTTTCAAGCCTCAGAGAGACACTGTTTAGAAAGCAAATAAAAAAAGTAAAAGATTTAGAAACTAAATTTTCTTTAAAGTACCCAGGACTTTAGTGATGATGCTCAAAGACTGTGAGTTATAATTGACTATAAGCATGTTGTCTATTTCTTCTTTCAAGATGCTATTTAAAGAACACTGTTGAAAAGCACTTTACAGTAGTTCAAATGAAAAGGTCATGTGAAAACATAATGTTAAAAGAATGCAATAAGATTTCAAAGCATGTAGACCATTTCAAACAAATCTCTAAATCAGCAGCTATAGTTTTAATCTTTTATCTTAATACCTCTGCTGGGAAATAAGATTACACATAAAATAAAATGGTTGCCATGGTACATAATTGAAAGCTTCAAGTTATACTTGTTAGTAAATACCACCTGTACAGTTAATTCTGCATCTCAACTAGTAATACAAATCACCAGATTTAAGGCTTTTATCAAAATGCCCCAGTTAAATGCTGAGAATTAACACTAACCCATCTACAAGGTGGAAGCTGAACTCACCTCTCACAACCTAGTCTTCAGCTCTTCTGTGGCCTCATCTTCCACCAATTCCTGCACATCATCTAGCTTCCTGATCTTAATTTTTCACCCTCCCCCTAAAATGATCTGCCTCTTTTATGACTCCATGTCTTTGTATTTGCTGTTCCCCTGCTGGACACACCCTTCCCTCTTTAGAGCTGGGAATATGTACTCCTCTCTGAAGCTTTCTGTGATTGCCCCAACACTCTCCCACAAAGTGGCTCCCATGGCACTCTATGTTCTTCTATTACATTGCACTGAAATTACTTTTAAGTGGCCCCCTCCCCCACCAGGCTGTGAGTTCTGAAAGGAGGACCCATATCTTATTTAAACTATTTCCCAGTCCCTAACATAACTCCTGGCATATATCAACACTCAATATAAGTACACTGAATAAAAGTTAAGCAGTTAACTGTGAGAAACACTTCAAATTTTCCTATAAAAGAGAGCAGACATTAAACATAGTGGTTCTCCACCAGGGGCGATTTTGCCCTGAGGGGATATTTGGCAACATCTGGTGACATTGTGATTGTCACAACAAGATTGCTACTGGCATCTAGGGGGTAGGGTCAAGGATGCTGGTATAAACACCCTACATTGCACAAGACAGCCCCCCACAACAAAGAATTATCTGGTCCTGAAGTTGAGAAACTGGTGGGTCAAACTGACATATTCATGTACAGTCCCATTCCACGATGTTGGAGATAAAGCTGGGCCTCCAGCCTGCACCTGCATATTCCTACAGCTTCTGAGTCCTGTGAACAATAACTGAGGAGACAAACCATGCAGGAAACAGTTCTCTCAAGTGTCCCAATCTGGATCTAGGTTCAGTTTACCACAATTATAAAAGAAGAGCACTTTGTCTGGTTTTAAATCTATTGGTGAATTACACTTTGTGCTTTGCTTCACAAAATTCTCAATTCCAAAATACCTCAGATTTGAGGAGAAAAGAGGAGCAAAGCCTTGACATTGAAATATGAGGTGGGAAAGTGTATGCTATACTATCTTAAAGATGATCATGAAGGATTTGAAAATTGGCACACATTTGTCTCCATGTTTGGCTTTTTAAAAAACTGACTTTAGAGTAAATCAAAGAATTCCAGTCTTAAAGACAGAATCATGGGAATTGGCTAGCAATGCAAATTTTCAAGTCTCCCCAAAACCATATACCAGTTTTAATTTCTAATGTACTAAATATTACAACCCATGTATTCTGAGAATTTAAGAGCAAAGTAGATTAGCCTACTAACCTAATGTATTTATGAACTCAAATAAAGATGATTTTGACATAAAAAAACTGACATATTCATGTGATGCTTCCATATCTCATCTCAGCAATAACCAATCTTGTAGCTTCAATTGAAACTTCTTTAAGTTTATGCATATGCTCCAAAACTAAAAATGGCCTTTATATAATGCTTAACATTATATATACATTTATATAATGCTTAACATTAAACTAAAAATACTGAAAAATATCCCATATTTCTGAAAATTAATCTATAACTATCAAAAGCTACTCTTAAGTCAGTAAACACTTTGTTTTGTGTATAAACGTTAAAGCAAACCACAGGTAAACTAATTTTCTCTTGTGGTACTATGACAGAAACAGTCTGAGGCAAGAGGTAGTCAGTTCCTCCAGACCGGATAAAAGAATACGCTTTTAAGTACTGCAAGTAAATCATGTACAGAGGACTTTTTACTGTTGAACACAGGAACTGATGGCAAGAGAATAGGGCATGTCCTTGCTATTGCCAGAATCACTGCTTATCAAGATTTCAAAACTCTGACAAAACTACAGCAAAAATAATCAAAAGTCAATACAGTGTAAGATACAGAAGTTAACTCTTTCTCGCCCTAATATGTGACCAAGAATTTCACATGACCTCAACATTGCACTGCAGAAGCAAGAACACTCCCTTTTTATATACCAGATGACTCAACTCTCTTTGGTACATTCCTTGGCTGAATACTACAAATTCACTAATTCCTTTGTCCTTTGAACTAGTAATCCTACTTCCTAGATAACAAAATAATGAATTTGGCACCTACTTTTCTATCATTTACATTTTGTTACAACCTATCCTTGTCTCAAAAAAAAAAAAAAAGCTATCCAAAATAAAAACTCGCGCACAGAAACTTTTACAGGAAAAGAGATTTTAACTGTTTTTCTAGGAACTGATTCTTAAACAATACACCTACAGATTTCCAATGCTCTAATCTTTACATCTTAAGGTTTTTCCAGATTTCAACTAGAGATAGCACTGGCAGAAGCTGAAGTGTATACCATTTGAATAAAGCTTACTGCGGATCTATTCTCGGGTTGCTAAAATAAGGTACTGGGCTTGGAGGGGGATATACATTTTTAATGGAAAAAAAAAAAGAAAAAAAAAACTTTCCAACAATGAGTAGTATCTTCCTTCTCAACTGACTTTGCCAGTAGTGTCACGATTGGGCCCTGCTAGGCCGGGTTTCACCAAATCACCCTCAAATACTGTCCAGATGAAGAACCCAAGCCCAGTATGTCAGGTGTGAGTCGTGTAAAGTTGGGGGGCGCGGTGGGGCGGGGAGGGTGGGGGCAGACCTAAGCGTCCCGCAATGTCCCACGCGGCGTTCTCCCGCCCGGCAGGCGGCTGGCCAGCCAGTCCGTCCCACCAGCACTAACTCTCCATTTTCACTCCCACTCCAGGATCCGGGGAGGATCGCGCCGGCACCACACCCTCCAGCCCGACAGCCCTCTGGCACTTGACAGCCCCGCGCGGGAGTCGGACGCCGGGCCTGGGGGCGCGGGGAGCTCCCGCCCGCCGCCCCGCCGCGGCCGCCCCACCCGCCCTCCCCGCCCCCACTGCCGGCCCCGGGGGCGGACGACAGAGGCCTAATCGCCTCCCGGGCTGCGGGGCCTAGAGAAGGAAGGAACCCGCGCTGAGGAGGCAGCGCCCGCGCGGCGGCGGCGCCCTCGCCGGCAGGAGACAGACCCACGACCCCCAGGCTCAGGCTCTCCTGGCTCACGTGCTGCCGGAAAGACGGTTTTACTCTCTTACCCTCTGCAAAATCCTCCTTAACATGGTTTAAACACCGCCCGGCGCCGCCGCGGTGACTCTCCGGCCCCACCGGCCCCCACGCGGGGCCACTCACTACTCGGGGGTGCGCGGGCGGGAGGGACTGGGCCGGGAAGGGACTGGGGGTGGAGATCGAGGCGAGGCGGTGGCGGCGGCCGCTCGGGCAGCCCCGACTTCGCCACAGGAGGCTAGAGACAGCGCGCGCGAGCGAGCAGGGAGGCTGCGAGCGCCCGCCCGTCCGCCGGGCCGACCCCCCGCCTCCCCGCGCGGGTCCACCCCGTAGCTGACAGCTGGGCGGGCCCGCTCGCGGCCGCCGCGGGGCGGGGCCGACGCCGCCCCGCCTTCCCGGCCTGGCCATCCGCGGGGGGCGGGCCTGAAGGGGGCTGTCCGGAACCAGCGACCAATCGGAAGCTGTGGCAGCGTGGGCGGTCGAGTGACGGACAGGCGACGAGACGCTGGCGCCGCCGCTTCTTCCGCAGGGTCGGGCGGTCGCCGCGGCCGCAAACGCACGCCGGTTCTCAATTGGAGGCCACGCCCGCACGCCTGGCGCGTGACCGCGGGGAACCGGGTGGGGACCCCGAGGGAGACGGCTTGCGGGTAGTCCTTGACTCGGGGGACGGGTGGAGGTTCCTGGCCTGGTACCTGCGAGGGCACCTCAGGCCGACCTTGTAAAATGTGCGTGTGATCCTTCCCTTGACCGCCCTAGCTTTGGACTAGACATCCAAGCCTGAGTTGAGCCTCATTTCTTCTGGAAAAGCTGACTTGACCTCTTAGACCCTGGGTGGAAGCAGACCAGAGAATTGCAGACATGCTTAACCGGTCTGTTGAGCTTCCCTCCCCTTTTTCAATCCCTGGTTTCTTTTTCCTACTACCGTCCTGCTTCTCATTTCAGCCAGAGAGAAAGTAAAGAGAATCGGGAGAGAGGGGAAAAGGGGGAGGAGAGGTAGGAAGAAGCTGGAATTTGAGCTGGCAAGAAAAGTTCCAGATTGTCTTTTGGGGACCATAGCAACAATATTTAGTGTACTGATGTTGTTAGCATGCACTGTATACTCAGGCCCATTCCCCTAAGGTTTTGCAAAGTCTATTCTGATAATAGATAAGTGAAGTAAGTCATCTTTAATGCCTTCTGTTTTATAGATTATGTATAATGAGGTCACACGCAAGCAGTGTGCCAAATCAAGGATGTGGACTTTGGAACTGACTTCTACGCACATCATTATTTAATCTCGAAAAATCGCAACTCCTGAGTCCTACTAAAAGGCTCCATTTTCACTCTGGGAGAAAGCGAGAAACATTTGATATTGTTTAAATAGAAGAAGAGAGGGAATAATGCAATAAGCCCTACTGAGGCTTATTCTACCAAGCAATGAAATGGAGTGCTTATTGGAAAGTACTATCAGATCTTTTAAAAAACAACAGCAAATTAAATATTGTTTTCCAACGAGTTAATGAATGTGAAAGTATTTTTATAAAGAGTAAAGCGTAATAGAATGTTTTTTCTGTCCCAAATATATTCTGCTTTTGACTCTTGTAGTGAAACAGTCAATCCTACCACTAATACATTTAGTCACTATTGATAATAGTGCGCTTAAATACATTCAAGCAAAAAATAGAGCACATTTTTCTATTTTTCTAGACAAACTGCTTTATTTTCAGACCATATGGAGGAAATTTTAGTGTATCATTGTGACATAAGTTAAGTTTCTCTTTTTCACTAGTTTTTCAGAATTTAATTTAGTTTAAACTGCTTATTCGTGTCATTTGGTAAGGCCTTCTCTTTACTGGAATTCTCCTGTGGAATCTTTTGACATAAATAATGCTTTCATTGACTGTTTGAGCTAGATGGGTTATTAAAAAAACCTGTGCACTCCCCCTGCCATTTATGGTAACTCCATCACTGAAGTAATACACTAGAGAACTTAATTACTCCAAAGAAAATAAGCATGGGAAGAGGCATAATCATGTAAGAATACCCTCCACTAATCACGCAGCTTCCCACACAGAACAGTTCTGCTTACCCTATCTGACCACTAAATCCTATCAGTTTTACTTACTTACATTAATCCCACACCAGCAATTCTTTGACTGCATCAAAACCTCCACTTTCTAACTATCAGCCATTTCCATCAAAACCCAACTTAAAGTCCATGGTCCAACAATATAGCATTCTGCCACCTTTGTAAATATGCTGAACTTCATAACTTCTCTCTCCCTCCATGGCACTCATCTAGCAAAGCCCCAACCCTACTTAAACCAACTATCCACCTACTCTGTTGCACAGGAACAGCTGAATATTACTAGAGATCCACATTTATAACTGGGGTTATTGAGCTCATTTTCCTTTAACAGCCACAGATCTCAAATTGGCACTCAGCACTGCCCAGCAGCAGTACTATTACACTTTCCTCTTGTGTTCTTTCTCCCATTCTCTGCAGTGACTTTCACACCTGTAATTGTTTCACTTTCTTACCTGGCATTTTCTGCTCGGGTCCGTCCAATCAAACCTTCCCAACCATTCCAGTGAACCTGCTCTTGTCAAGATCACCAAAAGTTGCAAGATGCCACCTCCAGTGATAACATCACTGTTTTGATTTCAGTTGTCCCCCAGCTACATTCAAACAGTTGCTCAGTCTCTCCTAAAATTATTTTATTCTCTTGGCTTCCTTGCACAGCACTTTCTGGTTATTCTCCTCAATGACCACTCCTTCTCAGGAGTGACTTCTCCACTGCTTATCTGAGCTGTAGAGTGCCCCCACACTCAGCCGTAGGGTCCCTTCTTTTATCTATTATACACAGCCCACAAGTCATCTATTTGCCCTAGACTCACTCTCCTTGATCATAGCTTCCCATCACAATTTCAATAAAATCCATACACCTAAAGGGTGTTGCACATCTTGCCCCATTTGGCCCCACCTGTTTCTCTTCCCTCCTCTTATAACACTCTGCCTTTGGTTCACTATGCACCAGCCATATGGACTTTTCTTTTCCCGGATCGAACCCGGGACCTCGTACATGGGAAGCAGGCGCTCAACCACTTGAGCTACATCCACTCCCTGACAGATAGACTTTTATTCCTCAATTGCACAAAGCATATCCCTGCCTTTGCACTAACCAGTCCCTGTTTAGGAAATGCTTTTCCTGGGATCTTGTGGTTAACTTCTTGGCATTCAGATTGCACCTCAACGGTCATCTCCTCAGAGGATTTTCCAGGACCACCTCATGTAAAGTGGCCTCCATTCTCTATCACATCACCCAATTTGATTCTCTGCATAGCAGAGGAAACTACCATTTTGGATTTTTCTTGTTTGTCTATTTGTGTTTCCCCAAAAATAACATAAGTTCCCCGAGTATAAGGATCATGTCTCTTATTCACTGTCATATCCCCCAACAATTAAAACAGTGTTCAACCCATAGTAAGCACTAACTAAATATTTGCTGAATGAATGAATGAATGAATGAATGACATGTAGATAATTATTCCCATTACAGTAACCTGCCAGGGTTCCTCAAGCTAATATCTTCCTATTTGTGAAAATACAGCCTAACTCCAACAATCTTTTAATCCTATTTGGTAATCATCTTTTTTCTTTTGATATGCTATGTATGTGCATTCCTTTTTTTTTTTTTTAAAGATTTATTTTATTACATATCTCCCCTCCCCCCCGCTGTGGCGATGCGCCGAGACTGGTCACTGCGCAGGCGCGGCTTTCCCTGCTTGTGGGCGGCCTCTGCTTCCATTCACGGGCGGCTTTCAGTTCGCAGGTGGCTGGCTGCGCTCCATTCGTGGGTGACCTGCCCTGCCCGTGGCGGCTTTTGCCTGTCCATGGCAGCTTTTTTGCCCTGCCCACAGCGGCTCTGGCCCGCCCACGGCGGCTTGCCATTCTCAAGGCGGTCTGCCCGCTAGGAGAGGTCCCCGGGAACTGAACCCGGGGCCTCCCATGTGGTATGCCGGCGCCCTATCCACTGGGCTATCCAGCCGGCCCCTGTGCATTCCTTGACTTTTCAAATTTTCCCAATAATTATGGGAAGCAACCTTCTTCCCTACTGTTCTAGTCAGGGTTCTCCAGAGAAATAGAACCAACAGGATATGTATGTGTGTCGGGAGGGGGGAGTTTTATGTTAAGGAATTGGCAGTTATGGGGGCTGGCAAGTCTGAAATTTGTAGGACAGGCCAGCAGGCTAGAAATTTTGATGGTAAGAGTAATGTTGAAGTCTTGGGTCCAAAATCCATAGAGCTGGATGACAGGCTGGAAACTGGTATAGTCTTGAGGCAGAGTTTCTTCTTTTTCTGAAAAACCTGTTATTTGGTATTAAGACCTTCAAGTGATTCAAGCTCAGCCACATTATTAAGGGTAATATCCTTTACTTAAATTCAGCTAATTGTAGATGCTAACCACATCTACAAAATACTTTCACAGCAACATCCAAATCTGTGTTTAACCAAACAACTAGATACCATAACCTAGCCAAGTTGACACATAAAATTAACAGCACACCTACCTTCTATGTAAGGCATTTTTCTTTTTGCTAATTTCATGTTTGATGACCAAATAATTCATTTGCAATTAGAAAGAAAACTGCAAAAAATCACAACAGAATAACAAAGGGCCAGGTGTGTAAATAAAGCCTCTATAAATAAAGCCAAAAGAGTTTATAGATTCTAAGGAGTCAATAACCAGTTATTGGTAAGCTAGGACAACTCACCTGTGTTTTTGTTCTTATAAACATTCTTTGCATTGCCCGTTTGCTGGTTCAGAAACAAATCAACATGAAACGAATCTTCAATCAAACTGAAGTCATCATTCCCATCAGTCTTCTAACTCAGACCAGCCTGTGGACTCCCTAGCTGAACAGCCAACCAAATGTAAAACAGTACTTGGAGTGTACAAAAGGTGGTATGGATAAATTCTAGAAATGTGACAAATATCTGGAGCTGTGTTCTCACATGCTTCTGAAATGTGTTTGTGTGACAGATGACATATTTAAAGAGTTTGGTGGAGATATGTCATCCCAGCGTTGAGCAGGGTCATTGTTTTCTTGTATTTTCTTAGTCCAGTGGTTTTCAAAGTGTGGTCTTCCAAGCCCTAAATTCCTCAGAGGCCACCTCCAAGGTCTTGGAAAACCAAGTAAGTGAGGCCCTGCTATATTCTCTCTTGCATCAGCTGGGGTAGCTTCACCTTTTATTTGATTTATATAATGGAGTTCAGAGTAAGATTTTGTTTTAAAAAGGAGAGCTTTGTCCCTGATGCACATTTTGAATGCTGAGGTGACCGGGGATGGAGAACTGACTTCCAAAATGGCTTCTTCACTCATGTCTGATGCCTGGGTTGAGATGGCTGCCAGTTGAGGCTGGCTCTGGGCTGGAGCTCATCTGGGGCTGTCAATTGGAGCACCTACAAGCATTATCTCCATGTGGCTTGAGTTTCTCACAGCACAGTAGCTGGATTTCCAGAGAAAGTATTCCAAAAAAGCCTGGGTGGAAGCTTCAAGGCTCCTTTCAGTTAGGAGCCCAGTGGGGAAATGCGATAAGATAATTAAAGTGGTTTCTTAAAGGAGGGCACTATTTAAATCGGGATGGCCAGAGTTTAGGGAAGCCAACAAGAAATGGTAAAGCACTTCTAGGTTAACAACAGCAGGATTTATCGTGTATATATATA
>PVKH010029585.1:0-12636 GCA_004027955.1 Chaetophractus vellerosus | reverse complement strand
TAATCTTAAGATCCAGTCTATAAAATAGTGTAAACATACACAGCTATCAGCAGGACTCTCAGGAATATACTGACATATTAGCTTAAACATTTTTGTCTGTGAAAATTTTATAGTATAGTAGGAACTACTTGGGAGAAGTGAAAAAATTTTCAAATTTCCTGTGCATAGGAATCACTGGAGGGAACCAGCTGTGGCTCAATTGGTTGGGCTCTGGTTTACCACATGGGAGGCCCGGGGTTTGGTTCCCAGGACCTCCTGGTGAGGGCAAGCCGCTGCACGGTGCGCTGACTCAGTGGGATGATGCAGCAGGGGGAGACAAGCAGACACAGAAAAACGCAAAGCAAATGAACACAGTGAGCACAAGCAGCAAGGGGGGGATATATAAATAAATAAATAAATAAATCTTTTAAAAAAAAAAGAATCACTGGAAGAGCTTGTTGAAAACGCAGATTAACAGCTCCATTCCTAGAATATTCTGAATCTCCTAAGTCCAGGGTGAGGCCCTATAATCTTCATTTTAAATAAATACCCCTAGAAGATTTGATATGTGTGGTCCATGACCACACTTTGAAAACACTCTAGCTCAGTTTGTCAAACAATACTTGTTTATAACATTCTATTGTTCTATTCTTGGGGCTCGGAATGCAAAGATGAACGAGGCAGCGCTTTTACTCAGTGATCTCACAGTTTAGCTCTGGCAACCGCAAAGTCTATTTGTGTTTAGGTGACCTTGCTCCGTTTCTACACCCAATCAGGGGGAAAGGTACTGGGGAATTTCTTATCCCCTTGACAGTATTGCAGGCCATGAAACAATGTTTCTAAAGTAATATCCTTACTGTGGTGTAGAAATTCCTTAATGACCTGCCCCTACTTACTCTACCCCATATTTCTGTCATTCTCCCCACTCCACTGGCCTTCTCACCTTAGGGTCTTTGAATTTGGTGCCCTTTTCCCAGATCTTGAACCTCCTTAGGTCTCAGCTCAAATGTCATCAACCCTATATAGCTTTGTCTGACAACCCATTCTAAAACAGCAATAATAGTCTTCTTCCAAATACATCATCCTATTTTATTTTCTTCAAAGCATTTACCATGATCTGAAATACATTCATTTATGTAATTATTGCCTGGTTCTGCTAATAAAATACATTGAGACTTTTTCTTCATCACATTGTAGACTTTCCTCCTAGAACACTACCTTAAACACGGTGATATTAAATATTTGTTGAACGGATGAGTAAATGAAAGAATAAATGAATATCCCAAGGCTTTTCCATTCTGCCTGTCTTCTCACTTAGTGCTGCTATTAGGATCAGCAAGATAATGGATGTGTAAGAGCCTTGAAAATCTAAAGTAGTGCATAAATGCAAAATATTCTCACAGCATTATCATCATCATCATCACCATCATTATTATTAATTATTCAGAGCCAGTTGTGAATTGAGACTTTATCCTTTTTTTTTTTTTAATGGGGAGAAACCATGGAACTATTTTCTGGTAGGTAGGGGTTAGGGAAAGTGGGGAATGGGGAAGAGAAAAATAACCTGGGGTATGACAGTAGAACAGAGATTTAAATTTCTTTCAAAATTAAAGATAAGTAAAAACATTTCTTCTTTCAAGTTCGCTTCTCTTAAGAATTTAAAAGAGAGGAGGGCTGTGAGTCTAAAGTGATAGCTCTCTCATTTACAAACATCATCATTTTAAGTGAGGAAAAGCAAATTCATACTTGTCCTCAAAAGATACAGCTTTCTTATAGTATATTTTCAGCTCAGTTCTTATACAAAACATAAAAGCCAAAATAAAAGTTTGAATCAAACATCGCCTGAGTTAGAGATTTAAAAGCAGAATAGGATGATTAAAAAGGAAGATGCATGATCCCAATGTATTCATATGTCTAAAACTATGGACCATGAACAGTTCTTGGCCCAAGAGTCGGTCATCCACTTTTAAAAAACAGTATTTTTTCAGTAAATTATGATCCAGAGGGAACAGAGAGCGATTGAAGCCTTAAACTGAAAAGGGATTGTTTAAGGCTGGCTTCTTTGGAACTTACAGGTTGTTCTTATTTCTTCCAAATGCTCCCCACAGCTGTGCCTTGTCCTCATGGTTTAACCCGATAATCATTATCAGAGAGGCATTTTCCTAATTGCATGTACCATAGTCAGATCTAAGAGAAGATCTGCGTTAGATTGCAGCCTCTCACGCTGCCCTGCAAAATGAGCCACCCAGCCGACCCGTTGACCTCTGAGAAGGTCAACAGGCATTTATTGACTCTTCACATTTCATACAACCCTGCTCTTAAAATACACACATACATTCATTATCAATCACACTTTGCTTCTAATCATCCCAGATATTTCCTTAGGTCTTCCAAGCATAACCTCCATAGCTAAGCATGAACCATATCAGACAGGCTCAGAAAGAGTTACATGACTTGGGTTTTTGTCCTTTTCCATGAAGGTATCAGTCCTCCTGATCATTTTTGAAAAGGAGTACCAGGGAAAGGCTTTGAAATGCCAAGGGAAGGAGCAGCAAAGGAGTGAGCAGGTTTACCTAATGCTTGAGGTCACCAAGAGCAATGGAACAATGTCATGGGCAATGGTTTGTCTGATTTTAGTCCATTGAAAAAAGTACACTCAATATCTTTTATTATCACTAGGGCCAGTGCTTTACTAGGACTAAGCACTTCACACCCACAATTTAATTTAGTCCTCAAGACAACCATGTGAGTCAGTTTCTTCACTCACAGATGAGGCATGCAGGCTTTGAATGCTAAATAACTCATTTAAAATCATGCAGCTGTTAAGCAGTAGCAAGTGGGTCCCATCCACACCAGCCTAGGTCAGAGACCATGCCCTTTATGTCTCTTAAAATTATATAAAGCCCCCATCTAGGTTCAACTTCACAGATGATGAAACAGGGTCCACAAAATTTATATTTTGGGTAAAGTCAGAATGCCAAATTCTGACAGATTGGAACCTAGTGTACTTTGCAATTAGTGAGATGAAAGATTTATTTCAAAATGCAAGAAGGGAGCAGAATAAAGCACTACTTGATTTGAGATATATACAAGTTCTTCTGCTCTATTACTGGTGATTAAATATTGACCTGTACAATGTTGAAAACAAACAAAAAGACAAACGTAACTAGCTGCCAAGGAATTTAACGAGATAGAAAACAAAGCAAACAAATACTAGCTTTCCGGCCTCTTGAAAAACTGGAAGATTCAGAATATTGGGTGACATTTCTGTGTGGCTACCTCCCGGGATTTGAGTGGTCAGTGCTGCTCACTAGTGATGGGACTTATTGTCCCCAGCTCTTCCCAGTAATAACCACCCTCAGTCATCTTTTTTTATGGTCTCTTCTTCACTTCACTTACCTGTTTGAACTGCCTAACCCAACTAGAGGTGAACTTTTAGAAGCCTGATATAGAGAATCTCTTTTTCTGGCAAAGTAGATACCTCTATACAGATAAAATGCTGTTAAAATTAGCATCAGTGGTAGATGATACAAAAGGAAATGGAAATCCTCTAGTTGAAATATGAAAAGCAGGTTGCTAACAAAAAGGTGGAGGAAATTTATTACAAAGAAGGTGGGTTCCCACCTCCATCTCTCCAAAGGTAGGGGGCTGGGACAACTGCTCCTTACGCTATAGCTATGCACAGATGTAATGTATTTATAGTAGAATAGGTAGCCTCCACGAGTGAAACAGGCTGCTGAATGATTCTACTACACCTCTAGGATTGATAATCACTCATCATTAAAGAGGGTAAGGAAACACATAGGGAAAGAAGACCAGATAGTGGATGTTTAAGAGTAAATAAATCCTCTGGCGTCAGGCTTCCTGAGTCCAACTACCATCTCTGACACTCACGAGCCAACTCTGTATAGCCTTGGGAAAATTACTTTATTAAACTCTAAGCTAGTAATGGAGTAAAAATAAAGCAAGGGAATGCATGTAGAGTACTTAGAATAGTAATCTCTTGATAGGTTATAACCATCATCATCATCATGTGTTGCTGATGACATTGACTCCCATTTGAGGGATAGGTAATGAGTGACAAATTTTGTCACAGTCTTCTTAAATTAGGTCTTGCTTCAAGACTTCCAATGCAAACATATCACCACCCTGAAGTAATGACAATTAATTAGTGATCTCAGAATCCGAGCCCATCACAAAATACTTAAAAGAACAGATGCCTGGGGAGTAACTGGATCCTATCTTGTAAGGGACGAAATTCACATGTGTAAAAAAATTCACATATGAAAAAAACTGATTGACTTATTCCTTCGTTCAGAATATATTCTGAGTGTTTACTATATGGTAAACATCGTGCTAGCGTAGTAGCTCTTTTTTTTCTTCCTCTTAACCATTCTGCCATGTTTTAACTTTTCTTTCAAATATTCAACAATCAAATGCACTGAAAAAACTGTGCCCAAAACACTGTGCTAAGCTCTGGGGCTCTATGCTATGAGGTATTAGAGTTGAATGGGTAGGAAATGAACGAAACATGCCAAGAAAATTAGAAGTGTGCAAAAGACAGATACTATCTGAGTGTCAGTTATCAAAAACAATTAATATAGGTTAAATAGGGGTCAATATTTGCTGGTGGCAATTTAAGAGTTAATGAACTAAAACTATACACTCAATTTTTAAAAGTTTTATTAGGAAATAATTTAAGACTCACAAGAAATTGCAAAAATAGTACAGAGAATTCCTGCGTAGCCTTCACTCTGCTTTCTCCAGTAATATCATCTTATGTAACCAAAGCACATGATCCAAACCAGCAAACTGACATTGGTTCAATAGTATTAAGTAAACCACAGGTCTTATTTGAATTTCAACAGTGTTTACATGCACTCACATGTGATAAAATTTTATCACAGCACTATAGTAATTTTAAAATGCAGAGGAAATATGTAAGCACTACAGTATTTTAAAATGCAGAGAAAATGTAAGAAATAGCTTCTTCTAGCATATTCCATGGTTTTGGGGATTTCATTTTAATTTAAAAATTCCAATACTTAATTTATAAATTTTACTGATAAAATAAAAGTTTTGGAGAACTATAAGAAATGATTTGTTAATATTGTGCACTCTTATGTAAAACACATGGCTTCTCCTGTATATATTTTTAAAAATTAAAGTAATGTACATTTTAAAAGAAGAAATAGCTTCTTGAGGGGAGAAAAACCCAACAAATTAATACGAGGGCACCTACTGATGAAAACAAAAAACACTACAATTTACAACATAGCAGCTATGCTCTGACTGAAATTCAAAGCAATACTTGTGTAACATTCATAACAGATTATGTAACAAAGCTTTAAACTGAAAGTTGTATTTGCATAGGCACCAAAGGGGAGAGGTAGAAACGTAAAATGCAAAACCAGATAATCATCATGCAGAGTTTCCCAAAGAACAAATACTCAATCTAAACAAGAAGTATAAGGAACCTACATTCTCAAAAATTTCAGGTACAGAATAAATGAAAGAAAAAAATTAAAGTACTTGGAAAGATTCTCTGCTCATATAAGCGTGCATTGCCCTTATGTGTCTGAATAAATCAAAAGAATAAAAAAATTATTACACTGTTTATTTCCCATGCTTTTTTTTTTGGGGGGGGGGCATGGGAAAAGAAACTCAGCCCTCAACCCCTCCCTTCCTCTCTCCCTTGCTTCTTTATTTCTTCAGAAATAATTTTGAAAAAAATTGAAGCTCTGATTTTCCTAATACTCTTACAGCCCTTTAAATGAATGCATACACGTTCATAATTACAAGTAAGGCATTTGCAATTTTGCATCAGTGGAATTTAAGAAATTAAAAGCCAAAAGGGGGTTTTCATGAACACAGCAGAATTGCCTTTTTAATAATAGATTTGGCTCCTCTAATCCATTCTTAATCTAATTAAGACAATGAAAAGCATTCGGCTGCCATCTCAGAAAATGGCAAGGATGCTATAAACAGAGTGCAATAAAGTGATCAGTTCACACCCCATCAAATTTACTCACAGTCTGAATAACCATTCTTATTTGCTGTGTTACATTTTTACAATTTAACAAATGTTTTTCTTTGATTTCCACGGCTTCATCTTCAGATCAAGCACAGGCTGCGGGACTTCTAGTTCTGGAAAGTGTATTATATCTGGTGAAGCAACACCCAGTGTGTGATTATGGAATGCTACAAATTGATGCTAACATCTCCAATAAGCAAAGATAATAATTAAGTGGTAAAACCTTCAGCATTAAAAACAGCAACGGGTGTTATTAATACCCAAATGGGCACCAAAACAAACAACATTGATGGAGTTTAATTAAATGATTTTATGATTGTGTATTCTTTGCAAGCTCAACTGATTACACTGGTTATCCTTAGATGAGTATTTCAATCTGGAAGCTAAGATTCTAACGGCCTTTTGTTCAAATATTTCCCAAGAAAAAAAGGTGCCTTTTTTCCCCCTATCAAAAGTGAAAATGGAGCAAGGAAGAAATAGTGGACTGGTTTGGTCTTTATTCTCACCAAGAGCATAAGAAATAATATTGGAATGAGGACTAGGCCTAATTGGGAGGTTTGCATGCCCCCCCCCCCATTTTTTTTCTCTTAAGTAACGATCAACTATGGGAGAACATGAGCTGCGTTTTGTCCCCCGGAATCATAGTAAAGACAATCTGTTTGTTCAACAATGACACTAACGGTTCAAAAAAACATCTAGTCCCACAGTCTGAGTCTCCTGAAAAGGGAATACTACTACCTGGAACATTGATCACATTCTGAAATTACAATACAAGTGAAGAACTATCACTTACTGTTTTTGCAGAGTCAAGAGATACAATGAATAATGACTGGCAGTAGAGACCAAATGAGTCAAGGAGTCTTAGGATCACAGAACTACAGCTTGCTAATTTCCTTTGTTATAAAGAAAACACAACAAAAGCAAAAACAAAGCAAAACAAAACAAACAAAAAACCTCCAAAACAAAAAAACATAAAAACAACCAAAAAAACACTTGGGTTCCAAAAGGTATCTGCAGTCAACTTCCCAATCAGTGAGACATGAAAAGGGTATGTCACCTGATAATAGCCACTGCCCACTAATCCTTAAGGAAGAATCACAGCCATGAACAAATATACCGATAGGAAAAAAATTCACCCCACCCTGTATTGTTCACAGTAACAGTTCAGTCCAAAATAGAAATTTTGTTATACTGAAAATCTTTATTAGGTTACAAAAGGTATGTTTTGCTCTGAAATAAGATACAGTTGTTTAGAATGGTTATGAGTATTGTCATAACAGTTCGCATAAATTATGATTTCACTCTGAGATTCCTCGTTTACATACACATAACTAAGATGAAGGATGCCAACCCCCTACAGCGAGATAAAGGCACCGTTTGCCTCCAGTCAGAGCCACCAATGACGATGAAGCATGCAGATAAGTGAGAACCCCCTTCACACAGACTTCATGAGGGTTTTACCCCTACTCCATTTCTTTTTGTTGAACTCAGAAAGGAGGCAGGGGGATGAAGAAAAACGCACTGCTATGGGATATGGTTTGCAGAAAGCAGGAGTGACTTGCCTCAGTTCTACCTGCAAGCCTCACTCTTCTCTGTTCAGTCACACAGTTTGCTCCGTTAGTGTGGTCTACACTGGCCTTTTTATTGTGATGTTCTCTCTCCTTCATGCAGCCAGAAAACCATAGGATAGCAAATCTTTTTTTATCTTATTTTTGTTGAATGTACCATAGTCCCCAGTCTATCGATCCAATCTAAATATGTGTTCCTCTTCCCAAATACAAGAATGAAATAATATTTACTCACATGTTAGCGGACCACCCAATCTTACCCTGCTCTTAAAACAAGTAAAAGTGGCAGAATAAGGTAGTGGAAATAACCAAGGCATAGAAATATGGAGGCCTGGGTTCTGATCCTGTAGAGCTACCACCTCACTGCACGACCTTGAGAAAGTCAAAAGGTGACCTGAAACTTCTCTCAGGGTGATAGCTTCCTCAAATGGAAGATGTGGGGACTGGATTGAATAAATGGCCGACTGTGGGACAAAAATGTCCTTTCAACAACTATTTATCCCATAACAGCGTTTATACATTTTTTGAATTAATGCCATTTTAAAAAGATGAAATTTCTCATAAAATTCGGATACTATGTTTTAAAAAACAATCAGAAATGTGCGGGAGAGAGTGTAAACTACAATGTAAATTGTAATCCACGCTTAGTGGCAATGCTCCAAGATGTGTTCAATTGTGGCAAATGTACCACACTAATGAAGGATGTTGTTGATGTGGGAAAGTGTGGGAGGGCTAGGGAGCGGGGCATATGGGAATCCCCTATGTTTTGTGTGTAACATTTATGTAATCTAAGTTTCTTTTAAAACATAAAATTTAAAAGTATATTAAAATAAAGTAAAATAAAAACAATCAGAACATCTAGTATAGCCTCAGGTATAAACCCTATGAGAAGCATCATGTGCCCCTCTAATTGGGTGTATGCTGGCCAGTTTGTTGAAGCTTCTCTGCACATTAGCCCAATCTGGTCATGCCATTTAATTGTCCGGGTGAGATGGAATCTGATAATTCTGGACTCAGTGATCTCTAAAGATTCTTAAAATTAAAAATATATATATTTGAGTCTATTATTGGCTGATATTCAAATACTCTTCTATGGGTGAAGCTGAGATAAAGAAAAAGAAAACAAGCAAAAAAAATCAACAATTTTCTTCATTCAGAGCGATATAGTTTTAAAATTGGTGCTTTCTAAGTAAAATTTCTTCCACAGTTGCGATTTAAAAACATACCTAGGTCATTTGCTTATTGCTATTTTCTTTAAAGCTCTGTTGAAAATGTAACACTAACATTCATACATACTCCCATGGTGGATTTTTCTTTACAAGGGAGAAAAGTGAGCAAATATGTTTTTTTGTTTTTTTGTTTTTTTAAATTTATTTATTACATATCCCCCCCTTTCTGCTTGTTCTTGCTGTGTTCATTTTTGCGTTCTTCTGTGTCTGCTTGTCTCCCCCCGCTGCGGCGACCCGCCAAGTCAGCTCACTGCGCAGCGGCCTTGCCTGCTTGCGACGGCTTTGCCCTGCCCGCGGCGGCTTGCCTTCTCAAGGCGGTCTGCCCGCTCGAGGAGGCCCCGGGAACCGAACCTGGGACCTCCTATGTGGTAAACCGGCGCCATACCAATTGGGCTACAGCTGGCCCCCAAATATGTTTTAAACACCAGCTTCCCAGATCTGGCAAGGCATACTTGGCTTCTTGTGACCTGGGGTTTCAATATATGTGACTCATCTCTTTCAGTGGGTGACAGTGGGCTGGCTCCCGGTGACAAGGGAACCAATACTAGTTGATGTAGAAGGGACTTTCAAGTTCAATTACCACCTTTTACAGATGAACGAACAGACCTGAAAGGTCAAAGTGACTTAGCCAATATTGTCATCAGTTACCTGACTCCCTGCCTCTGCCCCTCAGTAGGTGGATAATTCTGGACAAAATAAGCATTTCTCGGAGTTGCCGTGTCTTCATCTGTAAAATAGCAGTGATACTAGTAAAGCTTACCTCACAGAATGGTTGGAGAATTAAATGGATATATGGAAAGCACCCAGCACAGTGCTGGTATATAATAATCATCACTAACATTTGTTGAACTCATACTATCCTCTTGGTAAACCTATGAGATTAGTAATGTTACTGTCCTGATTTTACGGATTAGAAAATTGAAGCACCTAAATGTTAAGTGACATGCCCAAGGTGACCGAGTGAGTGGTGGAGCCGATGTTTGAACTTATGCAGCCTGGCACCAGAACCTGGGCTTTTAAGCACTATGTTCTTTGTATCACATTCTTCATACATCACTCAATAGTTGGTAGTTGCTACTGAATTTAATAACAATATTATTTTTATAACCAGGCCCGACTCTTCCATGCATGTCTCCGCCTGCTGAGATCTGCCAACAGGAAATTTTGATTCATGACCCCTTTGCCTTAGCGCTAGTCCAAAGATTGCAATTTTGCACCTAGAGCAAATGTGTCTATTTTTGTTATCAGAAACTCTCCAGTGGGCATTTCCATTTCTGAGCAAGCCTCTTGAAGATTTTTCCAAATGCCACCATTTGGAAAACCTTCGGGTCGAACGCTGCCACACTTGTCATTTGATGGTCTCATGTCATCTAGGAGGTCAAAGAGAAGTCATATATTAAAGTTCCCCTCAAAACATGCCGTTTGTCAAGGATCAGCTATATAAATGCAGCATGCTTGTAGTCAATGTATGATAACAGTTTGTCAAATACAATTCACTGAGTCCAATTGAAATTAATGAAGGGTGTAAAAATGACAGCTATCTGACATATTTCAAATCTCAATTTGACATTTACAACCTTTTAAAGTTATTTTTAAATGCAGCAGTGTTTAAAATGTATTGAATATATCATTTGCCACTAAGCCGCCGTTGGATGATTGGGTATGTAGTCATGGAAATTAACACAAGGCCACATTCCCTAGCCTTTAAAAAATATCACGCAGTATGGCTAGACATGAAGGAAATAAGGCAAATTATCTTCTGAAAATTACCTAAGTGCCACTTTCTACCTATCTTCTTTTTGTGTGTGTCATTTCCATGGAAATTTGTGTCTTGATGGAAACTCTGCTACAGGTTGAAATGCGATTGAGTAAGTTCAGCATGGAGGGAGGAGAAGAGAGGAGTAACTCTGTTGAGGAAGGCTTTGCACTGCTCTGAGCTGCATGTGGGTGGGATGTAAAAGAAGACAGCAGTCCCTGACCCTGAAGACTTGTCCTCCAGTCCTGGGTCCAATCATAGCTTGCCAATGTTGATGTTTGACCTGTCACTGTGACTTTATTTTTTATTTGTAAAATAAAATAACTACTGGGTCAACTCATTGGGTGGAAATGGAGATCAGTTGAAGCAAATAAGAATGCAATTGCTTCAGAGGTTTTGAAACATAATATGAAGTGTAAATTGTTATTATCCAAGCTACATGTTAAACTTCCTCCCAATCTAGACTTTCTTGATAAAACTCTCCCTTCTTCCTGGCATGAACATCCCTACAGAACAATGTTGGCTAAGAAAACACATACGAATAGGGATGACAGGGGTCTCAAAGAGGGAAGCTGCTTTCCTCTCTGGTATAACCTGGATGCAACCCTAGACCAGGTTCCCCTACCTTCTTCTTGCAGAACTCTATCCTCCCTAGAGGTACCCAAGTGGGCCCTGGGTACCCCAGACTCCTGTTTCACCTAGACTGTTCCTCTTTGATCGCCTTTATATAATACAGTGTGAAAGGAAACTTACTGAAGAAAAACAGATTAGAGCTATTAATATTGGTACTTTATACATAACTCTGACCCCAAAAGAAAGTATTAAAGGATAGGTAGGAGTCCATTGAGAATAGAAGTGGGTGAGTGAGATGAATTCAGTAATGCACAGCCCTGATGAAAAGTGGGAAGTTTATTGTGCAGGAGGATGTTTTGGGGAGGCCTACAATTAAGGTGAACACGGCCATAGCTGAAGACATTTCTACTTTTAAGGTTATGCATTCAACCACCAGAAAGCCTAGATCCCCCTCGGTCTTTCCAGTGCTTAGTCCAGTATGGGGCACATAGTAGGTATATAATAAAACTTGATGATTGAACACATATAGAAGGGACTGTCTCCCTTTGAATCAGAAAGGGTTTAAAACATCAGGACTCCCTGGCTCAGGGGTCTGAGAAGGAAGTAAGGAAGAGCTAGTTACAGATCACACACTTTCCTATGAAAAGGAGACCGACTGTAAGGAAAATATCCAATGGAAGTGAGCCAGCGTAAGCACCCAGAAATATTGCTCTCAGATGTCTGGAAGAAAACCCAAAAGGAATCACACCTAGGAAGTGCTACATTGTCCAACTTACCCCCTCTTAAACTGATCACTCCTGCCTGTTACAAGGCTTAGACGAGTGAATTCACAAGAAGCCAAACGGGCAGAAGGTTAAAAAGGAGAAGAGCAAGGGCTCCCAAAATTCTATACAACAATCCCTTTGTTTGCAGTACTGAGAGTTCACACTCCCTCAAGCCATTATTTAGAGTCCTTGACTCTACTTTTTAAAAGATGAAAATTTCCAATTTTTTCGAGTCTTTTCTTTTTTTTACTTTCCTTTTCCTCATTTTCTAAATATTTCCTGAGATAAAAGATTACTGCATCCTCAGGCAAAGAAGAAATGCAGAAATTAAATGCAAATGAACTCATGAATGAGGACCTGGGGAAAAGAGAAGATGGGCAAGGAAGCACAGTTATGAAGTGGCAATGTGTGGCCAACATAGGAATCATTTGAACAAATTGCATATTTTTGCATCATTATATATATTCTTTATTTGATACTCAAGTTTTATGGATACTCTGGACTCGAGCCAACAAGCATGGACTAGAAATCCAACTCTGCTTGTATAATCCCGGGTCACAATCTTTCTGATTTTCAATTTTGCCAGCTCTTAAATGGGCGTAATAGTAGGCTTGACCTAAGGGTTGTTTTGGCCGGACTCGGAAATAAAGTGTATGAGAAACACCTGAGGCATTATGGCAAGCATGGTACATTTATGGGGAAGTGCATGCAGATAGAAAGGAGCAGATTCATC
>PVKH010029584.1:0-12634 GCA_004027955.1 Chaetophractus vellerosus | reverse complement strand
GGTGGGCAAAAAGACAAGCCCCCATGTGCAAAGGCAAGCCTCCATGAGCAAGGGTGAGCCCCCACCAGCAGGCAGGCCACCGTGTCAGTGAGCTGACTTGGTGGGACACCCCAGCAGGGGGAGACAAGCAGACACAGAAGAATGCAGAGAAAAATGAACACAGCAAGAACAAGCAAAAAGAGGGGGGTGTATAATAACTAAAATATAAATCTTTTAAAAAAATCTTCCCAACAAGGAAAGCCCTGAACCAGATGGTTTCACAGGTGAATTGGGCCAAGCATTCCAAAAAGAGCTAACTCCAATCTTGTTCACAGACTTCCACAAAATTGAAGAGGAGGGAACAATTTCTAATTGCTCTTTGAAATGGTTTTATAAACTTTATACTCAAAGAATGAGCAATTAAAGTAAAAATAGATAGATGACAACTCCTCAAAATTAAAAACGTTTGTGGTTCAAAGGAGTTTGTCAAGAAAGTGAAAACACATCCTATCTGATAAAGGTCTATATTGAGCCTATGTAAAGGAATCTTACACCTCAAACAAGCAAACAAACAAAAATACAAGCTTTCCATTTAAAAATTGGGCAAGAGATTTGAAAAGACAGTTTTCAAAAGAAGAAATAAAAAGGGCTATAAGCAATGTAAAGATGCTCAACATCCCTACCTATTAGGGAAAATCAAAACTACAATGAGATATCATCTTATACCAATTAAGCTGGCTGCTATTAAAAAAATAAACAGAAAACTACAAGTGTTGGAGAGCATGTGGAGGAACAGGAACACTGATCCACTGCAAATGGGAATGTAGAAGGGTGCAGCCACTGTGGATGACAGTTTGGCAGTTCCTCAGGAAGCTAAGTATATAATTCACATATGATCTGGCCATCCAATTACTAGTAATATAGCCAGAAAAATTGAAAACAGGGATGTGAACTGATATATGCTCAACACAGCTCATTGTAGTTTTATTCACAATTGCCAAAACCTGGAAGCAAGCCATATGTCTATTAACAGATGAATGGATAAATAACATGTGGTATATATATTATGAAATATTACTCAGCTGTAAGAAGGAATGAAATATTGACACATACAACAACATGGATGAATCTCAAAGACCTTATATTGAATGAAGTAGGACAATCTCTAAAGGACAAATATTACATGATGTCACTTATATGAACTAAATATATTGAGCAAACTCACTGAGCTAGAGTCTGGAAGATAAGTTACCAGGAGATAGAAAATTAGTAGAGTGGTGAGTTGATACTTGATCTGGGTAGTATCTATGATAAGGGGGATGGGGGTGGTTTGGCAGTGGATGGGGTGATTGTAGTTCAATGATGTGGGTGGGGTTGATGGTACTGGGGTATGAGTGTAAGAGGGGTTGGGGTGTTGAATTGGGTTATCTGAACAACTGGGGAGGACTTCAGTAAGGAACAGATGAATTCTGGAGAAGTAGAGAAGTAAAGAATGGGGTTGAGAATACAATTCTAGGATTTTGGCAAGCATGATAAGGGAGAGTCACTGGTTCAGAATGTCAGTGGTGGGGAGATATGTAGTCAAGGGTGCACCTGGGGCATGGTTCTGTGGAATATGTTCATATGGTCAGAGGGTATTCTCTCAGTGGGTGGAGATCCACACAATAGCCAAGAAAATATTAAATGTCCATCCTTGATAGTCCTGCCATGTTCTCTAATAGGGAGACTCTTATCATAAGACTTATACATAAGCAGTACCTAATAAAAAAAAACAGACCCATTCACCAGGGCCTTAATATTATTGTTTATTTTCTTGAACCTTAATCTTGTTAAAATGAAATTTAGCCTAATATTTATTGCCTAAGAATTACCTCCTGAAAACTTCCTTTTTACTCAAATGTGGCCACTCTGTAAGCCAAATTCAGCAAATAAACACACCTACATTTCCCCCACTGTGGGACCTGATTCCCAGGGATGAGCCTCCCTGACACAGAGAGATTATTACAGAGCACAAACCAGCCATGCATTTGAAAAAAGACCTTGACCAAAAGTGGGAAAATTAAATAAAAGAGTTTTTATGGCTAAGAGATTTCAAAGTGAGTCAGGAGGTAACACGAGAGGTAACAATTATGCACAATTCAGAGGAATCTCAATAACCATCACAGTAAATAAAATCTCAAGCACGCATGCTCCTGAGGACTCTAGATACATGTGGACACTTTAGGCAGGACAAACAACCCTATGAAACCAGTGCTTATGGTAGGCCTTACCTTGGAATATGTGTTAAACTATTTCCCCACTGTAACAGAATTAGACTCATTTATAATTTCCCTACATATAATTCTTCAACTTCCTTTATTTGAACCTACAATTAACAGTATATCCATTAAATATATGTCCCAAAGACTTAAATCTTCTGGCTGTCATATGCTAGCTGAGCCCTGAGTCTTAGCAGAGTTGTAGCCAATATCTACTTTCCAGTTCATCAGACTCACCCTAGAAAATTGGCAAAATGTTGATGATGGACAACTCCCATCCTAAAAAGCAAAGGGTATCTACACCTGCAAGCAAAAACAGTTCCTTTCATCTGCCCCATTAGCTCTAAGTTTCCTCTCAATATGAAGCAGCGAAGGCATCACAATCCCCAAATCCTCAAGACAGAGGATTGAATAGACATAAAGGGGGAATGTAACCATGGACCAAAATAGACTTGTTATAAGTGTAATAACATAAGAATTTTGTAACAATTATACAAATATATTGGTTCCCAGAGATTCTGAAGGAGTGAGGAAAGAATAGATGGAACATAAGGCATTTTAGGGCATAGGAATTTTTCAGCATGTTATAGAAATGATGGATACAGGCAATTATACATTTTGTCAAAATCTATAAAATTCTATGGTGCAAAGTGTAAAACATAATGTAAATTATAGGCCATGGCTAGTAGCAGTATTAGCCAAAAGAGGTGCTGATGCAAGGTACCAGAAATCTTCTCATTTTTATAAAGGATATTTATTTGGGGTAGAAGCTTACAGTCACAAGGCTTTAAAGAGTTCAACTCAAGGTAACCTAAGAGGTACTTTCACACCTAACGTCTTGCCACATGTTCATACAAGATAGCAGATGACATCTGCAAGGGCTCAGGCTTCCTTTTTCCTCTTAAGGGTCTGTGGACCCAGGTTCTTCTTATTTCAGCTGTAAGCTAGGATAAGGCTCATCTCTCTCTCCAGGACTCATTTCATTCTGGGCTCAGGTGCTCTGTTTCCTTCACAAGGTCAGCTGTACTATCAAGCTCATCTCTCTTCCCAGGGCCTCTGAGGTTCTAATGAGCTCTCTCTCTTCCTCTGGGGTTCTTCTTTTCTCTGTCTCTACTTCCATGCAAGAGTCTGTTTTATCAGCCCACAAATAGAGTGTGCACTTAACCCTATGTGTCCCTAAAGTCATGTTCAAATCAAAGCCTTAATCTTAACATAATTTAATCAAAAACTTCTGAGTTGAATCAAATACAATCAAAGGGGATCACACTGAGAGGAACAGACAAGTTTACAAGCATAACCAAGCATATTTTTAGGAATTCATAAATAAAATCAAACTGCCACACTCCACCCACTGAGTTCTGAAAAAAGGCATTACGAGTCTCAAAAAAAAATCACAAAAAGTTAAATCAGTAAAAACGTTAAGTACAAAATCACATCACAATTTGTTTATAGGTATAGTTTGTCTTGTGGCAAAGTCCCATCTTGCTGTAGACCTCTGAAACTTATAAAACAATATATCTCCTTCCAGTATACAAAAGGATAGACATAAGATAAACATCTGCATTACCATATGGGTTCCCTACAGTTACATTAACTTGCTGGACACACTCCATTAGATTTCAAAATCTAAGAGGCATTCTCAAGATGATGGTTCCTTCTCCCTGGGGTCTCATTGGGGCCTACTCTTTCCCAGGTTTGCTGAATTGACATTTTCTTGGTAACATCCTCATCGAGCATCTGGGTGGCATATGAGCTCCAAGCCACAACTTCCAAGAAGGTTGGGGTGAGGGCCACACTTTACCAATGTTTGCGGTGCACTCTACCTCCTTATTACAATGAGGAAGAGGCAACATTCTCCCTAATCTGTGGCCTATAGTCCCAACCCTTTCTGAGCCATGAGTGGGTGACCTGGCCTTCCCTAATTTATGGGGGAAGCCCCAAACCTCAGACCTATTT
Source organism: Chaetophractus vellerosus (assembly GCA_004027955.1). Lineage (NCBI taxonomy): Eukaryota > Metazoa > Chordata > Mammalia > Cingulata > Chlamyphoridae > Chaetophractus > Chaetophractus vellerosus. Next base: position 8,441 of record PVKH010029584.1, on the reverse strand, counting down.
GGAATCAACCTTAGTCTTCCCAATACCTGGGGAATGTGCTCAACCCTCTCAGTAGCCTGGCATGGAAAAACTCTCTTGAACAGCAGACAGGGACTTCAACCCTCTTCAACTACTGGTACAAACTTACCATTTCTATGTATGTGGGTTAGGTTTCTCTCTTGGCCCAAGGAGATATCTGAATTCCAGATCTCATCTTCCAGGGTTTTTCTCTTCCATCTCCCCACTTCATGTCCCATTTAGTGCAGGATGACAGTGATTTTGTTAATACAGCAATCTCAAAAAGTTTGTTGGATTAGCATGCTGGAAGCAGAGGTTCAAGCCATCAGACAGCAATACTGTCCACAAGTATTTCCCGGAACTGCATTTTTCATATTGATTTACAAGTTCCAAGTTTAGTAAAGTCCTCAAATGGGTCACAACCATCTGGGGGCTTAAATTCCAGAGGCTTGGAATTTGCAGAATCAGTTTCTTGTTTTGTTCTGCCCAATTCAGTTCTCAGCTTATCTCTTATCATCTAGCATTTTCTTATAGACAGCAAGGAGAAGCCAAATGCATTCCTTGAGTTTACTTTGTTATATACTTTTTAAATTTTTTAAAAAAGTTAATTTGATTACATAAATGTTACATAAAAAATTTAGAGGATTTCCATATGTCCTACTCCCTAGCCCTCCCATGCTTTCTCACATTAATGAAATCCTTCATTAGGGTGGTACATTTGTTACAATTGATGAACACATTTTGGATCATTGCCCCTAAGCATGGATTATAGTTTACATTGTAGTTTACACTCTCTCCTACACAATTTTGTAAATTATGACAAGATACCTAATGGCCTGTACCTGTCATTGCAATGTCATTCAGGACAATTCCTAAGTCCTGAAAATGTACAATATTGCACCTGTTTTTCACTTTCCCTCCCCTCAGAACCTCCAGTGGTCACTGTGTCCACATCAGTGATAAAAGTTCTTCAATTGCTATAATCACAATGAGTCTATATTAGAGTACCACTAAGTCTAATCTAGTCCATTGTTCAATCCCCAATACTGAGGATTCTGTGATGGTGATGCCCTCACCATCTCTAATTGAGAGGGGGCTTAGATCCAATGGAGCAGATGGATAGAACTATCTTGTTTACAGTTACAGGCTTTCTCTGTTCCTTGGGATTGTCATTGTCAATCATCACCTCCTTGTGAGTTATCCTGGATGAGACAATGAAGTGGAGAATAGTTGTTGCAAGTCTGTTGAGATTCAGGGCCAAACTTGCACATGGACAGCACAAAGATTCAAGTCTCTTGAACATACACCTATCAACTCTAGTACTAACTATAGGTTCAAATAGAAGGGACAGAAAAGCCATATGTAGGGAAAGCACAATGAGTTGAACACTGTCACATTGGGGAACATATTCTCAAGTAGGGCTCACTTGAAAGTCACCAAACTCCTAAGCTGTCAGCCTTACCTATAGTGTCTGGGTGTCTCAAGAGACTTCAAGACCCTACTCTTTAAATCAATATTTACTTTGGCAGTCAATGAGATCCTGCTGAGACATGCATAAGTTTATCCTCTGGAATGACCTCCCAAATCACTTTCAAGTCTTAGCCATATAAACACATTTGTCCCTATACATTTTCCTTTTGGTCAAGATATTTTTCAGTTGCCTTGCTAGTTGGTGCTTGGTAGTAATCTCTCAGTGCCAGGGAGGTTCATCCCTGGGAGTGACATGCCACCTTTGAACAATGAAGCCCTAAGAAGGTAACTCTTGGGCACCATATAATGCTAGGCTAAGTTTCAATTTCCAAAGTAAAGTTTCATAAGTTCAGTCATCCATATAAAGGGTCTGCCAATGGTCCCTCCTCCTTCACTAGTCCCTGCCCCTGTACTCAGGGGATTCTTGCTGTCCCATTACAGGATGTGGCAGTGATTCCCAAGTTAGGAATTTGCCATTATTTTAGTTATTGTGTGAATCTCCACCCACCATGACAATGCACCATGAACACTTGAACACATTTATATAGATATGCCCCAGGTGAACCTACTACCATGCATCCCACACCAATGATATTCCCCCAACAGAGTTGTAACCCTTCTGTGACCCAAAACTTCTTAAAAAATGAAGCCAATAATATAGCCAAATACAATTAATAAGAAAATGAAATAATGATAGTTTTAAAAATAACAAAATTTTAAAAATAAAAAATTCAAATAAAATATATATATATAATTTAATATTTTAACATTTTATCTTTTGTAACTGTAAGATCTGTTGTCCTGAATGCACAGTGACATTTTCTTCCATTTATTCAACCAGTCTCTTATTTTTTTTCATTTTGTCTTCAAAGAAGATATAAGTTACAGAAAAGTGACATACAGAATATAGGGGACTCACACATACTCAACACCTTCCCCCATTTCCCCTTTTCCCTATTAATAATATTTTACATGTGGATGGTACAGTTGTTACAATTGATATTCAAATATTGAAACATTGCTACTAACCATGGTCAATGATATACATTGTGGTTTACCTTCTGTACCATACACTTTTATAAATTTTGATGAAATTTAACAGGGCTTATATCCATCATTGCAAGATCATGTAGAATACTTCCATGGCCCTCAAAATTCCCCATTTTCCATCTATTCTATTCATCCCACCCCCACCCCTCAGGATCCATGGCAACCACCAAGCTTCACTCCCTAAAGAACAGGATTCACAGATACTTGCAACAACATTGAGGGCTTGCCATAGTGACCTGTCCTCCTCTATTAGGCACTGCCTATGCTCTTGGGACACCCCTACCTCTCTAGTTGACAACATAGCAGCACTCTCCATGATGCAATTCCAACACTTTCCCATTGATTATGTGCATGTCCACCCACTAATACAGCACACTATGACAAGATGAACCCTCACACAATCCCAGATGTCTGCCCCAGGGTCACCCTGTTCTGCATGACTCCCACATCCAACCACAAAAACCAGTAACCCACCCTAAATTATTTGCCAAAAGTACCTTCCAAACATTGTAGCTTCAACCACATACCTACATATTCCCAGAGTTCACCTGTTCCATCCCCAAAACCTTGCTCAGTTCCATGGACAGTCCAACCCACCCTACCCACCCTACCTCCCTCAAAGATCAGCACCACTCAATGCAATAACATGACTCCACCAGCTTCATGCCTATCCACAACACAACTACACACTTCCAGTTAATCATAGATTTTGCCCATATGGGCATTTTCTCACAAACTTCTTCTTGCTTTTTTTTCCCTGTAAATCTATGTTCCAGACTCTAGCTGTGTGGATTTTCTCAATTTGCTTAATTCATATCAGTGAGGTCATGTTATATTTGTCTTTCAGTGCCTGGCTTGCTTCACTAAACATAAGATCCTCAAGATTCATCCATGTTATCCTATGTGCTAATACTGCATTCTTTCATACAACTGAATAATATTCCATTGTGTATATACAACAATTCGCTTATCCATTCATCTGTTGTTGGACATTTGGGTTTCTTCCAAATTTTTTCAATAGTGAATAATGCCACTATGAACATTGGTTTGCATATATCTTTTCATGCCCCTGCTTTAAAGCCTTCTGAGTATATACCAAGTAGTGAGGTTTCAGGATCATATGCCAGTTCTATAGTTAGCTTCCTAAGGAAACACCACACCATCCTTCAAAATGGCTGCACCATTCTACATTCCCACCAGCAGTGGATACAGTTTCCCACTCTTCCACATCTTCTCCAAAATATGTACTCCTCTGTTTTTTTAATAGCAATCTGTCCATGGGTGTAAGATGATATCTCATTGTAGTTTTGGTTTGCATTTCCCTAATAGCTAGTGATGTTGAGCATTTTTTCATGCATATTTGTATTTATTCTTTGAAGAAGTGACTATTCAAAACACCTGCCAATTTTTTAAATGGGTTGTTTGTCTTTTTATTCTTGAGGTGTAGTACTTCTTTATATACGTTGAATATTAAACCCATCAGATATATGGTTATCTAATATTTCCTCCCATTGAGTAGGCAGCCTTTTCAATTTCTTGACAAAATCCTTGGAGGTGAAAACGTTTTTAATTTTGAAGAGGGCCCCTTTATCTATTTTTTCTTTCATTGCTCATGGTTTGGGTGTAAAGTTTATAAAACCATTTCCTAATACAAAGTCCTATAGATGCTTCCCTGCATTATCTTCCAAGATGTTTTTGGTCTTGGCTCTTGTATTTAGATTCTTTGATCCATCTTGAGTTAATTTTTGTATAAGGTGTGAGATGATGTTCTTTGCTCATTATTTTGAATTTGGATATCTGGTTTTATAAGCACCATTTTTTGAAGAGGCCATTCTCTCCCAATTGAATGTGGGTAGGGGCCTTGTTGAATATCAGCTGACTGTATTTGCAAAAATCCATATCAGAATTCTCAATTCAATTACATTGGTCAGTATGTCTATCATTGTGCCAATAACATGCAATTTTGATCACTATATTTTGGAGTATGTTTTAAAGCCAGGTAGTGTGGTTCCTTTGTTTTCCTTTTTTTATTTTTCAATATGTCTTTGGCTATTCAGGGCCTCTTGCATATACCCTATGTCTTAATACAGCAGAACCTCACTTTGAGGGTTTGGGAAGCAAAATATGACAAGTGATGGAGTGTGGGGACTCAGCATTTTTCTTATTGATCATTATTACCTAAATAATCAGCAATAGATCAATGTTGGTGTAAAGGATCCCAGGCATTTTGTCACATGCAAAGCCTGTCTTATTCCATCCATACTTACTCCATTTGTGGTCCCATTGCATGAGCACTGGGATGGCAAAGGACAAGGACAAGATGGCTTCTACCAGATCACTTATCCTGCTCAAATTTTTCTTTTAAGTGCCATTTAATGGTGCCTGGCAGAGAGGCTGTTTGTCAAATGGTGAGTACTTTTCTGATATGAGTAAGGTCTAATCCTATTTATCTGAACTTTGGCTCTCCTTTTGTTCTTATCTACGATTTTACACATCTTTATTTACCAATGATGACCATAGTACCATATAATCTCATGAGTTATAATATAGGCACTGAAGGACAAATATTATATGACCTCATTGATATGATTAATCAAATTGAGCAGATTCTCAGAGCTAGAGTCTGGAAGGTAGGTTTACAGGAGACAAGGAGTAGAGGGTTATGAGCCAATATCCATTTGGGCAAAATGTATGATAATGTGGAAGGCTATAGTTGTGCAGTGGATGGGCATGACAGTGGTGCATTGATTCAGTTGGGTTGGGCAGTGCTGGCCTGTGAGGGGTAAGGTGGGGGAATGCATGGTCCATGGAACTGGGGGAAGATTGGAGGGGGGAGCAAATGAACTCAAGATTTGCAAGTATGTGGTTGAAACTGCATTTGGAACGTTCTTTGGCAAATGCTGCAGGGGAGGGTGACTGGTTTAGGTTGTTGGATGTGGTGGGAATGTGGAACAAGGTATACCTGGGGAGACTTCCAGGGAATATGTAAGTGTTCATCCTGTCATAGTGCATTGTATCAAGGGGTGGAGACCCACACTATGAATGGGAATGTGTTAGATTCTCATTCTAGGGAGTATTGCTATGTTCTCATGTAGGCAGTACCTAACATGGGAGGACAGGCCAGGTGGTCAAGGTTATTGCTTTTATATTTAGGTCCTTGATCCATTTTGAGTTAATTTTGGTATAAGGTGTGAAATAAAGGTCCTCCTTGATACTTTTGGATATGGCTATTCAGTACTCCAAGCACTGTTTGTTGAATGGACTGTACAGACAGAGCTTGGTGGGCATAACAGCCTTGTCAAAAATCACTTGACTGTAAATATGAGAATCATTTCTGAGTTCTCAATACTTTTCCGTTGGTTAATCTGTCTGTCTTTTTGCTAGTACCATGCTGTTTTTAACACTTTAGCCAAGTAATATTTTTTAAAGTCAGGAAGTGAAAGTCCTTCAAATTCTTTCTTAATTTTAAAGATATTTTTGACTGTTCAGAGCTCCTTACACTTCCAAATAAATTTCATTATTTGCTTTGTGATTTCTTAAAAGAAAGGGCTGTTGGAATTTTTATTGGGATTGCATTGAATCTGTAAATCAATTTGTGTAGAATTGCCATCTAAATAATATATAGTTTTCCAATCCATGAACACTTAATATCTTTCCATTTATTTAAGTCTTCTAAGTTTCTTTTAGCAATGTTTTGTAGTTTTCTGAGAATAGATTACTTAGAAACACTATTAATTTTTACATATTAATCTTGTATCTTGTTTCTTTGTTGAAATATTAATTCTAGTAGCTTCATTGTGGATTTTTCAGGATTTTCTAGATATAGGATCTTATCATAAGTAAATTGTGAAACTTTTATTTCTTACTTTCCTATTTAGGTACATTTTATTTCTTTGTCTAGCCTAATTGCACTAAATAGAGCATCTAGCCATCTAGCACAATATTGAATAAGAGTGGTTACAGTGGGCAGCTTTGTCATTTTCCTGATCTCAGCATAAAAGCTTTCATCCTTTCACCATTGAGTACAAGCTAGCTGTTGGTTTTCTATTTTTTTTTAATTTTTTTGTTACAATCCCCCCCTTTCTGCTTCCTCTTGCTGTGTGTCCATTCTTCTGTGTTTTTTCTATGTCTGCTTCTTGTCTCTCCCCATCTTTTGTGGTGACATGCTGAGTCGGCCCTCCACGGAGGCAGCTCTCTCTGTTCGTGGGTGGCTCCATTCCATTTTCATGGGCGGCTCCACTCCATGTTTTGCGGGCAGCAGTACTTCCATGTTTTGCAGGCTGCCTGGCTTCCACACTTTGCAGGTGGCAGCTCCGCATTTTTCACGTGTGACTTTGCCATGCCCATGGGGGCTCTGCCCTGCCTGTGGAGGCTTTTTGCCTTGCCCATGGTGGCTTTGTCCCACCCATGGTGGCTTGCCTTTCTCAAGACCATCTGCCTGCTCGGAGAGGTCCCTGGGAACCAAACCCAGGGCCTCCCATATGGTACACCAGTGCTCTTATCCACTGAGCTATCTAGCCGGCCCCCTAGCTGTTGGTTTTCAATATATACTTTACCATATTGAGAAAGCTTCCTTCTATTATTATCTTTTTGAGTGTTTTTATCATGAAAGCTTGCTGTACTTTTTGAACTGCCTTTTCTGCATTAATTTAGAGGATCATGTATTTTTTCTTCTTCCATTTATCAATGTGGTTTATTACACTAATTTATTTTCTTGTGTTGAACCACCCTTGCATACCTGGGATAAAATCCACTTTATCATGGTGTATATTTTTTAAAATGTGCTTTTGGATTCAGATTGCAAGTATTTTGTTGAGGATTTTTGCATATATATTAACTAAGGTTATTGGTATGTAAATTTCTCTTGTCATAGTATCAGGATCAGATTTAGGTATTAGGGTACAGTTTCACATTTAAAATTTATCTTGTCCAACATTAGCATTGCTACTCCAACTGTTTTTTGCTCACTAATGCATGGAATATCTTTTTCCAACCTTCCACTTTTAACTTGATTGTGTCCTTATGTCTGGGACGAGTCTTTCCTAGACAACTTATAGGTAGCTCATATTATTTTTATCCATTCTATGAATCTATATCATTTGATTAGGATGTTCAAGCCATTAACATTCAATGTTATTACTGTAAAGTCATTACATCATGCATATTGTCATTTGGCTTCCTGTTGTCATATCATACAATTGTTGTCTTTTTACTATTTAATTTGTCCTTCTAATAATCTTCATTTCTACACTATTCTCTGAGTCTCTCACCCTTGGTTTTCCCTTTCAGGTTGCAGCACTTCCCTTAGTAACTCTTGTAATTTTTGTCTATTGATAACATATTCTTTCAGTTTTTGTTTTTCTGTGAAGACTTTGATCTCATCTTAAATTTTGAAGAAGAGCTTTATTGGATGCAGATTTCTTAGCTGGAAACTTTTCTCTTTCAGTACCTTAAATATACCACTTTCTTCTCTCTTCCATGGTTTCTGATGAGAGGTCAGGACTTAATCTTCCTGAGGTTCCCTTGTATGTGATATTTTGCTTTGCTGTTGCTGTCTTCAGAATCTTCTTTCTATCTTTCATATTTGTCATTCTGAATGGTAGGTGTCTCTGGGTATGTCTGTTTAGATTGTTCTCTTTAGGGTGTTTTTCTGTCTTCAATATTGATATATATGACTTTCATAAGGGATTGGAAGTTTTGGTTCTTTATTTCCTCAAATATTCCTTCTGCCCCTTTTCCATTCCTTTCTCCTTCCAGGACACTGATAATGCATATCTTTGTGCATTTCACATTGTCATTCAACTCCCAGAGAACCTGTTCCATTTCTTCCATTCTCTTCTCTTTCTGTTCTCCTGTCTTTTCCAGTTCAGATGTTCTGTGTTCAAAATCATTAATTCTGTCTTCAAACAATTCAAATATCTCCT
>PVKH010029583.1:0-12632 GCA_004027955.1 Chaetophractus vellerosus | reverse complement strand
ATTTTTTAAAGATTTATTTTTTTAATTTATTACATATCCCCCCCCCCTTCTGCTTACTCCTGCTGTGTGTCCATTTCTGTGTTCTTCTCTGTCCGCTTTGTCTCCCCCCGTTGCAGTGACGCACCGAGACTGGTCACCGCGCAGGTGGCTTTGCCCTGCTTGTGGGCAGCTTCTGCTTCCATTCACGGCCGGCTCTGCTTCAGTTCGCGGGTGGCTGGCTGCGCTCCGTTCACGGGCGACCTGCCCTGCCCATGGCGGCTTTGCCCTGTCTGTGGCAGCTTTTTGCCCTTCCCACAGCAGCTCTGCCCACCCACGGCGGCTTGCCATTCTCAAGGCGGTCTGCCCGCTAGGAGAGGTCCCCGGGAACCAAACCCGGGGCCTCCCATGTGGCATACCGGCGCCCTATCCACTGGGCTATATGGCTGGCCCAGAATATAACATTTAAATATGGAAATCAGTAGCTCTCATATGCACAAAGTTAGACAAATGGTGCTGGGAGAACTGGATATACATATCCAAAAGAAAGAAAGAAGTGCCCTATCTCACACATTATACAAAAATTAAATCAAAATGGACCAAAGACCAAAATATAAAGGTGACAACCATAAAACATCTAGAAGAAAATGTAGGAAAACATCTTCAAGATCTTGCTGTAGGGGGTAGTTTCTTAAACATTACACCCAAAGCATGAGCAACAATAGATAAATGGGACTTCCTCAAACTTAAACACTTTTGCACCTCTTGGGACTTTGTCAAAAGGGAGAAAAGGCAGCCAACTCAATGGGAGAAAATATTTGGCAATCACATATCCCATAAGGGTTTAATATCCATGATATTCAAACAAAGAGATCATATAACTAAAAAATAAAAAGAAACTATCCGATTAAAAAATGGGCAAAAGACTTGAAAAAGACAATTGTCCAAAGAAGAATTACAAATGGCAAAGAAGCTCATGAAAAAATGTTCAACATCAGTAGCAATTAGGGAAAAGCAAATTAAAACTACAATAAGATATCATTTCATACCTTTTAGACTGGTCGCTATTAAGAAGTTGGAAAACTATAAATGTTGGAGAGAGTGGAATGATAGGAACGTTTATCCACTGTTGGTGGGAACAAAGAATGGTACGGCCACTGTGGAGGACTGTTTGGCAGTTCCTAAGGAAGTTGAATATATACTTGCCATGCCACCCGGCAATGCCTTTATTAGGTATATATGGAGAAGAAGTGAGAGAAAAGACATGAACAGACATTTGCACATGGATGTTCATAGTGGCGTTATTCACAATTGCCAAAATTTGGAAACAACACCAGTGTCCATCAACTGATGAATGGGTAAACAAATTGTGGAGTTCATACATGATGGAATATTATGCAGCAGTAAGAAAAAATGAAGTTGTGAAACATATGACAAAATGGATGAACCTGGAGGACATTATGTTGAGTGAAGCAAGTCAGACACAACAGGACAAATACTGTATGACTGAGCTATTATGAAGTAAATATATTGTGTAAACTCATGGAGTTAATCATTAGAATGTAGGTCAACAGAAATTAGGAGGAAGGTAAAGAATGGAAAGCTGAGGGTTAATCTGTGCAGAATTGGTAAAAAGGTTGTTTGTAAATCTTTGGAAATGAACATAAATGGTTAAAACATATGGTGTCTGTAACTAGCAGTGCTATTGTATGGGTACAACAGTGGGTGAAAGGGAAAGTCTAAGGTCATGTATATTACTAGAAGGAAAGCTAAACACTGTAACATGGGACTGTATAAGATAGTAAAATCTCATGTAAAACAGTAATATGAGTGATGTTGCATATATAAGACTGTTTTTGCAAAATATAAATACAAATACACTAGACTAGAGAAGGAAACAGTATAGCAGCTATGTACAGCAGGGGAAGTATAGAGACATTGAGAAGTGATGAGTTTTGTTTGTTTTTTTGTTGTTCATTATTATTATTGGAATAATGTAAGTACTCTAAGAATGACTGAAATGATGAATGTACAAATACATGATTATACCGAATACCATTGATTGTACACTTTGGATGGATCTATGCTTTATTAATATGTGTTAATACAATTGATTTGTTTAAAAAATTAAGTTAGAATATGTAATGGAAGAGAAAACTGTATTTACAATAGGAACAAAGAATATAAAAATAGGAACTGCCAAGTTGTTTTCCAAAGCAAGCCATACCATTTCCATTCCCACTAGCAGTGTTTGAGGGTTCCAATTTCCCTACATTTTTGTCCAAACTTGCTATTAACTATGTTTTTGACTGGAGCCATCTTATTTGGTGTGAAATGACATCTCATTATGGCTTTGATTTGCATTTCCCTGAGAGATAATGATGTTGATCATCTTTTCATGTGCTTATTGGCCTTTTGTATTTTTTGGAGAAATGTCTATTCAGATCATTTGCTCATTTTAATTGAGTTATTTATCTTTCCATTATTGAATTGTAACAGTTCTTTACATAGCCTGGATACAAGTTCCTTCTTAGATATATGATCTGTAAAAATTCTCTCCCATTCTGTGTATATTGTCTTTGAAATTTCTTGATAGTGTCCTTTGAAGGACATGGTTTTCAATTTTGATGAAGTCCAATATATCTATTATTTTCTTTTGTTGCTTTTGCTTTTGGTGTCATTTCTAAGAAGGCTTTGTGTATTCCAAGGTCATGAAGATTTATTCCTGTTTTTGTCTAAGAGTTTCATAGTTTTAGACATAACTCTTACATCTTTGATGAATTTTGAGTTAATTTTTTGTATACAGGGTGAGGTAGAGGCTAGGTTATCTTATTGATTTTGATGGCATTCTAAATGCAATTGTTTTATTAATTTCATTTTCTGATTGTTTGTTGTTAGTGTATAGAAATACAATAGACTTTTGTATATTTACCGTGAACCCTACAACCTTGCTGAACTTGTTTATTAGTTCTGATAGGTTTTAGGGGATTCCTTAGGATATCCTGTAAACAAGATCATGTCATCTGTAAATAGAAATAGTTTTCCTTTCCAATCTGGATGTCTTTTCTTTTTCTTGCTGAATTGTCCTGGCAAGAGCAGATACCCTTATCTTGTTCCCGATCTTAGGAAGAAAGCATTCAGTCTTTCATCATTAAATATGATGTTAGCTGTCGGATTTTTGTTAATGACCTTTAACATGTTGGAAGTTCCCTTCTGTTCTCAGATTGTGTGATTGTTGTCCTTTATTCTATTTATGTGGTGTATTACATTAATTGATTTTTGGATGTTAAAACAACTTTGCCTGGCTGGGATGCATTCCACCTGATTATGGTTTATAATCCTTTTTATCCATTGCTGGATTTGGTTTGCTAGTATTTTGTTGAGAATTTCTGTGACTATATTCAGAAGAAATATTAGTGTATTTCCCTTTCTTGTGATGACTTTGCAGTAGAATTGTTTTTATAAAAAGTGTTATGGGTTAGCAATTCTGAAAGTATTTTCTGCGTGCAAATGATTAAATATATTGAGGATAACGGCAAATCTTAGGCTTTTTTTTTTTACAACTGTAGAAAGGAGATACAAACATAAAGAATGAGTACAAACATGAAGAGTACTATAATGAACTCTCTGATGATGGTTTGAAATTGGAAGTATCTGTAGGACCTCATAATTATATACATATGCAGACTGGCACATATATATCCTAGCTGTGTCCATTGAAAGCAATAGCATTCCAGTAGCAATGATTATACTAAGCATGAAAATCTTGGAATAAAGTCTACTTCCAGGGCTGGGTCAGAAATAAGATAATCTTGGAACATTTTCTGGTGTCAAGAATTAAGGCAGTGTTCAAAGATTAATTGGGACTCTGTTGGTTAAGTTCATGTGTCACCTTGGCTAGGTTATGGTGTCCAGTTTTTAGGTTAAGCAAGCACCGGCCTGATTGTTACTGTGAGGCTATTCGGTGGATTTAAATCATCAGTAAGTTGATTGCAATGATGACTGATTATATCTACAATCAAATAAGGAGATTGCCTTCAACACTGAGAAAGTCTTGTCCAATCAGTTGAAGGTCTTAAAAGGAGAACTGATGATTTCAGCAGTCAGAAGGAAAAATTTCCATCTCTACTTCAGCCAGCCAGGTTCTCCTGGGAAATACACTGAAAACCTTCATTGGAGTTTCCAGCTTGCAGCCTACCCTATGGAATTTGGACTTGCCCATCCCCACAGTTATAGTCATGTGAACCAATTTCTATAATAAATCTCCGTGTATGTGTGTGTATATGTATATATAATACATATAAACATATACGTGCGTGTGTGTGTATCTCCTACCGGTTCTGTTTCCCTGGAAAGCCCTGACAAATACAGGGACGTATCAAAAGGGTGTAGGAGTCAGTTTGAAGGGGCTCCTATTGGCAAAATCTGGGACAATATGGGTATCAAAATAAATAATTAGCATAGTAGAGTATAACCCTTTGAATAAAATAAGAATCCATGGATTCATATGCTATAAATAAAATAACTAAATGGGAGAAATGAGGAAGCTTTTCCTTAGTTTGCCAATTAATAAATGTAGAAGGAATGATGGATGCTAGAAAATCACCATTTTGCAAACATCATTAATAGTAATTAATTGATACAGGCAAGAATAATCAAATGGATATTAGAGCTAGAGACTGAAATGTAGAAGAGAAGCAAGATATGCATATAGTCTCAAAGTACTACTCCACAAATTAGTTATTGATTAAAAAGGGAAATATTAGTAACTTTATAGTACAGAAACTTGGCAGGTAATCAACATCACCATAACCAGTAATGGGCTAAACTAGCATCATATATCTCTTCTGTAGCACATCACTTCCTTGGTATCCTTGCCCAAAATCCATAATTTGAATCTGATCACGAAGGAAAATAAGAAAAACCCAAATTGAAGGACATTCTTCAAAATAACTGACCTGCATTCTTCAAAAAGGTCAAAGTCATAGATGACAAAGAACGGCCGAGAAACCATTCCAGATTAAAGAAACTTGAAAATTATATATAATATATGATCCTGGATTGGACACTGGGCCAGGAAAAAAAAAAAACCCTATACAAGTTATTATTGGGACAATTGAAGAAATTTGAAGGCTATGGAGATAATAGTATTTAATCATTGTTAAAATTCCTGGTTTTGATTATTCTACTAAGGATATGTTAGAGAATGTAAGGGATAAAAGGGCACAACATCTACAGCTTACTCTCAGCTGGTTCAAGGGAAAAAATACACACAAAGAGAAAGAGAAAAAGAAAGAGGAGAGCTTGAGCATGAATGATAAAGCAAATGGGGCAAAACCAAAATGTAAATACCTGGTGAAGCTGGATAATATTTTTGTATTATTTTTGTGACTTTCTGTGAGTTTGAAATTATATTAAAATTAAAAAAATTTAAAGGCCCGAGTCAACAATTACTGAAAAAAGAAGAAAAACCTGAGTTTCACAAAAAGCATATATAAATTTAGTTCAGAAAGTATATAATTTACTTTGCTAAAGCAACAGGAAGCTACTTTTCAGTAAAACTAAAAGATTCTATGTAGCAGAGTGAAGTTAAAAATATAAAAAATAAAAAAGTCAACACTGTCTCCAACATATTTATTTCAGAAAGCTGTTTGTCTTAAAGGGTAAAAAGAAAAAGTTCAATTTCCTGAAGATGTAATCTAGTATTATCCACACCAGGTGCAATATCCAATCCTATCCAAATAAATCAGTCTAAACTTATATCTCTAAGAGCAAGAAAGGTCAAAATTCGAACAAATTGTCTATCACAAACAGGGAAAGAATGTGAGACGTGCTCTTTACAAATGAAGTGAACTTATGTTCTGGCACAGTTGCTATTTAACATGGAGATGGCTTTGACAGCAAAGTAAAAATTATTTCAGCTTAGGCCAAATTGGTAGTTATTTTTTTTATACATAATACATAGAGACTCAGTAATTCTTTTCACATAATTTGAAATAAAAATGCTGAAATAATTTTTTAAATATTTATTAAGACAACGGATCAGATGTGATTATTAAGAATTCTGAAAACAAAAAGTATTACCCCCCTCTGAGATACTATGTACCTTAGAGAACATTAATAGCAATCCCTAACAGCTGTGGGAAAGGTTCATTTTTGACTTATACTTGCTTCACCCAAATCTGCATTATCCTTGTCAAAGAAAGAAAGAAAGAGTTTAAGAAACTAGGAGATAGGGTGATAAACGACAAAAAAAAAAATTGAAAATTTATATTTCATCTTTAACAATCTTGCCAAAACTATATTAGACTTTTAGTTCTTCCTTCCCTTAGAAACAGAAATATTATTTTGACTTTTCCCTGCTTGTTCTACTTCTATTCTGCTGCAGAATATATCCTAAGAATGCTAATACACTCCCAAATCCATTTTTGTTTTAAAAGAAAGGAAAATCGAAGAAGGTTAAAGAAAAACAAAATCTCATGATAAAATAAAATGCCAGGTAATACTAACATTTCTATTCCATTCTCTGTCTTTTATTCAACAAAAATATCAAAGTATTAGGTGGGAGAAGAAAGTAAAAGTAGGCACTGTGCAAGTCTTATTACATATTATTTTACTTAATGATATGAGGTAGATATTACGATTCTCTGAGCTAAGAAATTTAAGCCTTGGAGAGGTTAAGTAACTTGTCTACTTAAAGATTAAATGGCTTTAAATCTAGGTCTGTTTGAAAACTTTCACCACTGTACTTCTCTCTACAACCTCCCTGGAATTTTTCTACTAATACTGCAACAACAGCAAAATACCTTAATTTTTCAAGTAATTCAGGAGGAAAAGAATTCTAGAAATAAATTTCAGAAATAAATTTTAGGGATATAAAATATACTGTAATTCAGATCCTCTGCCAAATCAGTCTATATTTAATCTGACTAATAAGCCAATTTTATAAATGAAATTATAAGCCAACCCTTATTGAACAGGAAAGTTCAGTCGTAACTGTAGGAATCACTAACAAACTAATCCATAAAACTAAATAAAAAGGAGGGTGATAGCAGTACATTTTCTGCTGTAAGATACATAATATCTTCCATAGTGAAATATACTTACTTAAAATGATTCACACAAATATTTTATCCATTCAGCTTCTATCCAGTTTTTATATGGCTCAGACTTCTTGCTACCAGCTGAAAGAAGACATTGTAAAATTTCCTAGAAGCTTTATACTAGCATTCTGGTTGTTAGCTAGATACAGTAGCACATATGTTAATTTAGCCAGGAAAAATTTTCCAGGGCATAATGAAGAAAAGCCTAAGGGGAAACCAGTGAGTCAATGAACAAGGCAGTTGAATATTGCAAGACAGTTCTTCCCTAGCCTGGAAAGCTCAGATAGAATTCCCTGCAGGGCCCATCAATTTCACACTTCATCATCTACAGCAAGTTGCTGTTAATAAGCCACGGGCCACCGATGTGGTAAGGGCACCACCTTTGAAGCACCCCTGGGTCTATCCATCATGGGAAATGGCAGAAACACATTTCTTGATGCTCTTGTTAAGCAAGACTGATTATTCATTATTATTAACATGTATTTGTTGGCAAGGAACAATATGGAACAAGTAATTAGATTCAACATCTGCGGAGCAGGTTTTGTAATCAGGCAGTACTTTTTTTCCTCTAGAGGGGAAAATAAGCTAAAAAATCAAGACCAGGTTTAAAGTCTAAACCATTATGTATTTGGCTATATAAAGAGTACCACTGATTTAAAAATAAGCCTAATCTCAAGAAAATATCTTCCCTTGAATGTCTTTGAAGAACTAACCAATCCTAAGTGAACATTATTAGGAGATGCCCAAATTCCTTTCACTGTGGCCACCAAGTTTCTGTAGCAAAATTTGTAAAAGTGCACCTCTCAAACTAAGTAGTTTGTTCAAGGGTTCATCTCAGGAAAAGGAGAAATGTTTTGCTTTTTCTTCATTTTTAACAGCATATATTTCTTACATAACTCAAGAATGATGCTTTCATTAAATAGATTGCATGACACAAATTAGTTTCTTTTGATCTGAGGAATAAACCAGCTCATTAAGGACTATTAGTTTTATCGAGAAGATTTCTCCTTTCCCCCTCCCAGATTCTCTCCTTACGACAGGCTCGTGTCTGGGTGAAAAAGATATTAGAAAAAGAAGATATTAAACTACTTATTTTTCAGATATTTTATATTCCATTTTTTAATGTTTTATGATATATGTAAAACATTAGTAGAGTAGAACATATATGTAATTTATAAATAAATATACATAAATTTGGTATATATTCCCCATATTTTCGCATATAGAGATGTATGATACAAAAGGTTTAGTATGAGTCAGGAGTAAACAGTTAAAACTGGAATACCTAGGAAGTAAAAGTTAATGTTGTTGGTGGAGTATATTCATAATTTGTGGTATAATTTGAAGAATAATTAGGAATTTCTTCTGCTTAAAAATATCTTGTAAAAATACCTAAAACTCTAAAGTCCAAGTTTAGGTTCCCTATAGTCATTTTCAGGAATCCTCTTTAAAGTACAAATGATCCTAGAAGAAAGGTGGTGTATTAGTCAGCCAAAGGGGTGCTGATGCAAAATACCCGAAATCGGTTGGCTTTTATAAAGGGTATTTATTTGGGGTAGAAGCTTACAGTTAGCAGGCCATAAAGCATAAGTTACTTCCCTCACCAAAATCTTTTGCCACATGTTGGAGTAAGATGGCTGCCGAGGTGCCAAGAGTTCAGGCTTCCTGGGTTCCTCTCTTTCCAGGGCTTGTTTCTCTCCTGGCTCAGCTGCTCTGCTCCTCTGTGTGCTTACTTCCCAGGCTCCAGCTAAAAACTCCAACCTTCCTTCTCTGTGGTGTGGTTTTTCTGTGAGTCCCCGCCTATCAAGGGGACAGGGATGCAATGTCCTATGGACGTGGCCCAATCAAAGCCTTACTCATTATTTAATCAAGTAAAAGTGAAGCCTCTGAATCCAATATAATCTAATATACCTGGAGGGATAGACCAGTTTACAAACATAATCCAATATCTATTTTTGGAATTCATAAACAATATCAAACTGCCCCAGGTGGCAATTCCCAAAATGTGTTACAAGGTGCTGAGCAAAAACCAAAATCAAAACTTGGTCAAATAAGTTTTGGAAATGCCAGATTAAACAAAGATAAACAGATAAACAGATATATATATATATATCACTACAGATTTCTCAGAGTCCATAAAATATTAATGTTTATTGTGAAGGTAAATGGTTTATTGAAGCAACTGGTCTAGGTAGGATACAAGCAGAAAAAACTAACAAACAAATAAAAACATTTTCTCATGATGGCCCCATGAAAAGTTACACTATGGATCTATTCCTCCCAAGTCTTCTTTGATAAAGTATTGTGATAATTTTATAGAATAAATAAATAATCTCTTTCTTAGGTATTAAAATTTATTTTTGGCCCAGTGTAATATCAAAACTCCAAAATCCTTATCAAATATAAACAGCTCAGGCCTACCCCCCTCTGGGAAACCAGCAAAGGGAAAAAATTGGTTTCATCTCTATTTCCAGCCCTACATCCTTCCCCAATTACTGGCTGTTTGTAGCCATTAAGGAATAAGGCACAGAGTGGGAAGGAGAACAGGTAAGGGACAGAAAACGGTCTTATTTGACTGAAGGTAGGCATTATAAAGCATCAGGGCCTTATAATACATAACAGATGAAAAAAATTGCTGACTTTCTCTTATGGCACATTTGTGGGTCCTATTTGCTTTGGTACTTCATACCAATCTAGCCAGAGTCAAACTACTGAATTTTTTTCTAGCAGCAGTCAAGTACCAGGTCTCATTTCCCTCTCCAAGTGGGTCTTCTAAACATTCTTTCTTCTCCCCCTTGTTCAAACTGCACACTGACAGCACTTTAAACCAATGGCTCTGAACACTCACTGCATATTAGAATCACCTGGGGAGCTTTCAAGACCGACTGTTGCACAGGTCTCACCACCAGAGGTTTGGATTCTGTCTGATCAAGGTAGGATCCAGGCATTTGCACACTTTAAAATCTCCCTAGGTGGTTGCTAATGTGCAGCCAAGGTTGAGAACCACTGGATAGAACCACTCCTCCAAAGAAATTTTCATTACTTACCTCACTATCCTCCTTAGATAGCCTGGAATTTGACACCTGGTATATTGTTCTTGGCCTTTGAGGCCTCTGCTGAAATGCTAAGAAGGCTGAGAAAGTCAAACTTAATGTGAATTTCTAAAAGGGCGTTGGAATATACAGCACTTTCCATGCTCATGTTTTCATTCTTTTTTAAAGAACAACTTATGGGACTATTGATCTCATGAACATCTTTGAGAAACCCTATCTTAGGATGCTTAAATGTATTAGGTTGATTTCAAACCTCACAAGAGAGAACATTATACTGGATGAGATTTTGGAGTAGTGGTAGAAGGAAAACTATAGTTATTCTTTTTTTTTTCTTTATAGAATAGTAAAAATGACAGATTGTCCATGCTTTATACAAACATGCAGCTGAAGAGAGCTATTATTAAAAACTTGCCTTAAAGAACTGGTAACAATTCTGGAGATTCTAGGAAGAGAAAGTAGCAATTGCAAAAGCACGGAGACAGAAAATCATATAGGACATTTAAGGCTATGAAAACAGCAACTTGGAACATAAGTTAGGAGAAGACAGGGAGGTGATGGAAAATGAGGCTGCAACAGATCATAAACTATGTCTTCCAATTGTGGATTCATAAAATGTGGTCACCATGGGTGAGTTAATTTTACCCATGCATTACAGGCCACTTCTTTTGTTATAAAATAATGAAAGAAGCTCATAAAAACTGCCCCTCAGTAGGCTGGACTTATGATGGCCCTCTTGTCTTCTTGGCAGGAAAGGAGAAGTGACAATTGCATATGTATAATATATATTTAAAAGTAATTTTATTTCTCTAATTAAATGGAAAAATTGACAATGATGTATTGATTAACAATATTAAAGAAATTGATTTTAATTACCTAGTAAAAATCCTCTTCGAATTCTTTCGTAAACATAAAATAATTTCATTTAAACAAAAATATTTTAGAAAGTAAGTAAATTATTACACTTCATGATTTTTTGCTTTATAATTGTTTTACATAATAGATTATATGACCGTATTTTAAATATTAATAATTTTCTCAAGAGAAGAATAAGTAATAAATAACATGACATCCAGTAGTAGGAAAAGTCTTTTTTTTTTTTTAAAGATTTATTTATTTTATTACATATCTCCCCTCCCCCCCGCTGCGGCGAACCGCCAAGACTGGTCACTGCGCAGGCGCGGCTTTCCCCGCTTGTGGGCGGCTTCTGCTTCCATTCAGGGCCGGCTCTCAGTTCGCGGGTGGCTGGCTGCGCTCCATTCGCGGGCGACCTGCCCTGCCCGTGGCGACTTTTGCCCTGTCCATAGCAGCTTTTTGCCCTGCCCACGGCGGCTCTGGCCCGCCCATGGCGGCTTGCCATTCTCAAGGCGGTCTGGTCTGCCCGCTAGGAGAGGTCCCCGGGAACCGAACCCGGGGCCTCCCATGTGGTATGACGGTGCCCTATCCACTGGGCTATCCAGCCGGTTCCGGAAAAAAGTCTTAAGAAATAATCAGATCTTAGCCAGCTATAAATATATCTTATGAACATTAATTAAACAATTATTGTTAATTTAATTTAAAATATGCTGTCTTGTACCTTCAAAGGAAGAAAGTAAAGTATTTAAGGGATACCAATTAAATTTTTTATTATTGTAAGCCTTGAATATAAGAAAGATGTTTTATTTTTCTTTCACAACTCTTTTAATATATTCTTCGGTGTTAGTGAATGTGTAAAAAAAAAAATAGTAGGCTCGATAACCCTTAAGATCCTTTCTAAGTCTATAAGAAAAATTTCACCCTACAACACTAAAAATTAATTTTCAAAGCCACAATAAAGCAACAAATATTACTTTATAAATAAAAATTTATAAAAATACACATATACAGATTTAAGCACATGGACACTATTATGCTATTTCTTGTCATAACACTTCATTTTTTTCAGTTGTAAAAAAATGTTTTTAAGCTAAAAGAAAAAGGCATAGAACTATAGAATTCTCTCATGAAAAAGAAAAACTGCTCATTTCTCTCATCTTAGAAATGTGTTCAGGTTTTTGTAAATTATAAGACCAAACTTTAAGAAATAAACCAGTATATTAAAAAAAAAAAAAAACAACCATGGAAATTAACTCTTTGGTTGTTGAAAGAGTACGTCCCACTTCTGAGTTCTAAGGGTCCAGAGAAGAAAAAGAATCAGTTAGGCTCGTAGGAGATAGTCTTCAGAAGAGCTTTCAGGATGGTTCATTATAGGCTGCATGGACTAAGGAAGAACACAAGGTTTGTAGCTTTTGATTTATTCAATGAGAGTCCACGTTAAATTGTGTTCTGGCTTCTTCACTCCAGAGTCTTAGCAAACTTATTGGAAGAATATGCAAGAACATGAATAAAATATTCACAAAATAGAAAATGCCCACAGTCATAAACATGTAAAAAATATTTTCAACATCCGAGTAATCAAAGAGCCAGAAATTTAAATTTAAAACCAGTTACCAGGGCCGGCTCGATAGCCCAGTGGATAGGGCAC
>PVKH010029582.1:0-12634 GCA_004027955.1 Chaetophractus vellerosus | reverse complement strand
CCCCTTCTGCTTGTTCTTGCTGTGTTCCATTTTGCGTTCTTCTGTGTCTGCCGGTCTTTCCCCGCTGCAGCAACCCACCAAGTCAGCTCACCACGCGCCGGCCTGCCTGCCCACAGTGGCTTTGCCCTGCCCACGGCGGCTTTGCCCTGGCCACGGCGGCTTGCCTTCTCAAGGTGGTCTGCCTGCTTGAGGAAGCCCCAGGAACCGAACTCAGGGCCTCCTATGTGGTAAACCGGCGCCCTACCAATTGGGCTACATCCGGCCCCTGGAAGGTTTTCGATGGCTGATTCAGTCTCTTTACTTGTGATTGGTTTGTCGAGGTCTTCTATTTCCTCTAGGGTCAGTGTAGTTTGTTCATGTGTTTTTAGGAATTTCTCTGTTTCATCTTAAGTTGTCTAGTTTGTTGGCATACAGTTGTTCATACTATTCTCTTATGAACATTTATATTTCTATGGGGTCAGTAGTAATGTCCCTCCTCTCATTTCTGATTTTGTTTGCATCTTGTCTTTTTTCTTTCTGATTTTTTTCTTTGAGCCACTGATTGTTTAAAGAGTATGTTATTTAACTTCCATATATTTGTGCATTTTCCAGTTCTCTGTCTGTTACTGATTTCTAGCTACATTCCATTATGATCAGAAAAAGTGCTTTATATAATTTCAATCTTTTTAAATTTATTGAGATCTGTTTTGTGACTCAGGATGTGTTCTGTTCTGAAGAACGATCCCTGAGCCCTTGAGAAGAATGTGTATCCTGCTGTTTTGGGGTGCTTTGTTCTGTATATGTCTGTTAGGTCTAGTTCATTTACCAAATTGTTCAGGTTCTCTATTTCCTTATTGATCTGCTGTCTAGATGTTCTATCTATTGGTGTGAGCAGTTTATAAAAGTCTACAACTATTATTGTAGGGATAGCAATTTCTCCCTGAAGTTTTGCCAGAGTTTGCCTCATGTATTTTGGGGCACCCTGGTTAGATGCATAAATTTTTATGATTATTTCTTCCTAGTGGGTTGTCCTTTTATTAATATATAATATCCTTCTTTGTCTCTAATAACAGATTTGTTTTTAAGGTCAATTTATCCAATGTTGGTATAGCTACCCCAGCTTTTGTTTTGTTTTGTTCCTGGTTACTGCATGCATGGAATATCTTTTTCCAGCCTTACACTTTGAACCTGTTCGTATCCTTGGGTCTAAGGTGAGTGTCTTTAGACAACATAATAGATGGCTCATATATTTTTTATCCATTCCACAAGTCTGAGTCTTTTGATTGGGTAGTTTAATCCATTGACATTCAAATGTTATTATTGTAAAAGCAATACTTCACCCATTTTATTCTTTGGCTTTTCTATATCGTATCTTATTTATAAATATCACTCTTTTTACAATTTTAGTTACTTTTGCTGATAATCTTCCTTTCTCAGTTCTCTTCCAAGGCTCTTTTTCCTGTCTTTTCCTTTCAACCTGCAGAACTTTGTTTCTTTGGCATGTGACATTCTGATTCATATGTGTCTCAGAACAGGTCTATTTGGATTTATTCTGTTTGGAGTATGTTGTGCTACTTGGACATGCATATATTTATGTCTTTCAAAAGAGTTGGGAAATTTTCTAATTGTTTCCCCAAATAGTCCTTCTGTCCCTTTTCCCTTCTCTTCTCTTTCTGGGACACCCATGACATATATGTTTTTGTGCCTTGTACTGTCATTTAGTTCCCTGAGGCCCTGCTCAATTTTTTCCATTCTTTTCTCTGTTTGTCCTTCTGTCTGATTGCAGAAGGCCTATCTTCTAGCTCACTGATCCTTCTGCCTCTTCAAATCTGCTATTATATGCCTCCAGCATATTTTTAATTCCATTTACAGTACCCTTTATTCCCATAAAATCTGTTTTTTCTTTGTATGCTTTCTAATTCTTCTCTTTGTTCACCCAGTTTTCTTATTTTTAATTTCCTTAGCCATCTCATCAAATTTATTTAGAAGGTTTGTTTGAACATCTATAATTAGTTGTCTCAATCCCTGTATCCTTATCTGGAGGTTTAATTTGTTCCCATGTACGAGGCCCCAGGTTCAATCCCTGGTACACCCTGAAAACAAAACAAACAAATGAAAAAACCAACTCTCATTGGGGAGTGGATGTAACTTAGTGGTTAAATACCTGCTTCTCCTGTACAAGATCCTGGGTACAATCCCCAGTACCTCCTAATAAATAAATAAATTAATTAAATTTTAAAAAAGAACATAAGAGGACTGTGAACAACTGCTAACTAATTAGACAACAGATGTGAAATGGACAAATTCCTAGAAATACACAAATAACCTACACTGACTCTAGAATAAACAGAAGGTCTCAATAGATCAATTACAAGTAGAGATTGAAGCAGACATCAAAAATTCTCCCAAAAAAGAAAATCCCAGGACCATATGGCTTCATAGGTGAATTCTACCAAACATTTCAAGAAGAATTAATGCAAACCTGCTCAATGGGAGCGGATATAGCTCATACAGTTGAGCACCTGCTTCCCACATATGAGGTCCTGGGTTCAATCCTGAGTCACAGTACCTTAAAAAAATCCTGCTCAAACTCTTCCAAAAATATGTAATAGGAGGGTGAATTTAGGATCACCCTAATAAAAAATCCAGATAAAAATACTACAAGAAAAGAACTACAGACCAATTTCTCTTCTGAATACAAATGAGAAATCCTCAACAAAATACTAGCAAATCAAATCCAACAGCACACTGAAAGAATTATACACCATGATCAAGTGGTATTTATTCCAGGTATGCAAGAGTGGTTCAACATGTGAAAATCTATACCATATTAACAGAATGAAGAGTAAAATTACATTATTATCTCAATTGATGCTGCAAAGTGATCTGACAGAATCGATCATGATAAAAACACTTAGAAAAATAGGTATAGAAGGAAACTTCCTCAACATGACAAATGCCATTATTTCAATTTGCTACATGGGCTGCTAAAGCAAAATACTAGAAATGGGTTAACTTTGATAAAGAGAATTTATTAGAGTAAAACCTTACAATTCCAAGGCCATATATGTCCAAATCAGGGCATCATCAGAGATGTTTTCACACCAAATGTTAGCTTCTGGCAATCCTGGACTCCTGCTACATGGCAAAGCAAAATGGCAGCCGCTCTCTGCTTCCTCTTCAGGCTCACTTTCTCCCCAAGCTGATCTGTAAGCCATCTGGCACATATCTCTTCTCCTCCCAGGCTTCAACTATTTACCAGGGGCCAGGATTATGGTAGGGAAAGGGAAGATAATACTTAAATTGTACGGTTTCTATTTGGGTTGATTGTAAAACTTTGGTAATAGATGGTGTGAGGGTAGCATAATTGTTGGGAATGTAATTAACAGCATTGAATAACATATGCCAATGTGGTTAAAGAGACAGATTTTTAAGTAACTATAGCTTTTAGGTTACTAAAATAAATTAAAAAATGATTGGAGTTTCTAAAGCTCATGGTCCCTCTCCTGTACCCACTCTTTGGTCAGAATCATCTTGCCCTCAGGTACACTATGGGAATTCAAACTCAAAGGACTGATAATCCTGCCACTGATATTGGTGTGAGTAATAAACTCTTTGTCTCTGGAAAAAATGAAAAAAAAGAAGACAAGCTAGAAACTGGGAGAAATTCATATATCCAAACCACATATCCAACAAAAGACTAATATCTAGAATATATAAAGAACACTCAAAACTCAACAGCAAAAAAAAGGGAGAGAAAAGAAAACAACTAGAATATGGGTAAAGACAAACAGACATTTCACCTGAGAGGATCTATGGATGACAAGTTAAAAAAATGATATTCAAAATCATTATCCAGTTGGAAAATGTAAATTAAAAATCCCAATGAAATTTTACATTACATCTATCAGAATGGCTAAAATAAAATAGTGGAAGCATGATAATCTGGTAAGGATGGGGAGAAAATGGGTAACTCATATTGCTAGTGAGAATATAAAATGATACAGCCTGCATTAGTCAGAGTTCTCTAGGGAAAAAGAACTGACAGGAAATATCTGTAAATATTATGAGATTTAATTAAGATTGTGTCATGCAACTGTGGGGAGGCACAAGTCCAGATTCTGTAGAGCAAGCTGCAAGCCAGGAACTCTGATGAACGCCCTCGATGAATTCCCAGGAGGAGCTGGCTGCCTGAGTAGACATGTACATTTTCTCTCTTCTGACTTCTGAAATCACTTCTCCTTTTAAGGCCTTTGTATTAGTCAGCCACAGGGGTGCCTTTTGAAGTATACCAAAAATTGTCGGTCTTTATAAAGGGTATTTATTTGGTGTAGCTTACAGTTACCAGGCCAGAAAGCATAAATTTCTTCCCTCACCAAAGTCCACGTGTTGGAGCAAGACAGCTGCCGACGTCTCCAGTGTTCAGGCTTCTGGGTTCCTCTGCTCCTGGGGCTGCGTTTCTCTCGGCCTTAGCTTCTGTTTCCTCCACAAGTTCAGCTGTAGAACATGAGGCTCTCTACGCTTTGTGTCTCTCCACAAGGCCAGCTGTAGACTATCGGGCAAACAACTCACTTGTCTTCCCCTGGAGTGCTACTCTCCAACATCAGAACTGCTTCTCAAATCTGCTGCCTAGCCTTTATACATGAGACCACACTCACCGAGGGTCGGGGCCATTGCCCTCCTGATGTGGCCCAGTTAATGCCCTTATCATAAACCAATCATGCCCAGATGAACAGATCAGTTTACAAGATGATCCAATTTACATTTTTGGAATTCATAATTATGTAAAACTGTCAAACCATTACAGCCTTCCACTGTATATGAGTCATCTCTCATTGCTTGAAGGAAATCTCTTCAGTTGATTGTAGATGTAAGCAGCCATAGAAGCAATCAACTTACTAATGATCTAAGTCCACAAAATGTCTTCACAGTAACAATTAAGGCAGAGCTTGCTTGACCAAACTACCAGGCACCATTATCTGGCCTAGTTGACACATGAGCCTAATCTTCACACAGCTAGTCTGGAAAATGGCTAGGCAATGTCTTTAAGAACTAAACATGCAATTACCATTCCACCCAGAAATTGCACTCCTGGGCATTTATCCCAGGGAAATAAATACCTATTTTCACACAAAACCTACATATGAATGTTTATAGTAGCTTTATATTTAATAACCAAAAACCAGAAACAACACAGATACCTTCAACAGGTGAATGGTTAAACAAACTGTGGTTCATCTATACCATGGAAAACTACTCAGCAATAAAAAGGAATGAACTATTGATACACGTGTCAACTTGATGAATCTCCAAAGAACTGTGGTTAGGCAAAAAAGATAATTCCAAAATGTCACATACTATATATAATTTTATTTATAGGACAATCTTGAAATGACAAAGTTATTGAAATGGAGACCAGATTAATGACTGCCAGAGTTCATGGATAGGGGAGCTGGATGGGTCTATAAAGGGTAATGTAAGGGGAAGCAGATGTGGCTCAAGCAGTTGGGCAACTGCCCGCCACATGGGAAGAACTGGGATTCAGTTCCCAGTGTCTCCTAAAGAAGTCGAACAAGACTGTGAGCTGACGTGATGGGCTGTTACAGAAAACTGATGCAATGAGATGATGTGATGATGAGACACAAGAGACACAATAAGCAGGGAGCATATGTGATTCAAGCAACTGGGCATCTCCCTCCCACATGAGAGTTTCTGGGTTCGGTTCCCAGTGCCTCTTTGAAAAAAGACGAGCAAACACAGAGCACACAACGAACTGATGCAGAGAGCAGACAGCACAGGCAAGGGGCAGGGGAGAAATATATACTTTTTTTTTTTAAGGCAATGTAAGTAATCCTTGTTGTGATGAACTGTCCTGTACCTTGATACCTTGTATCAAAGCCAATATCCTGGTTGTGATATTGTACTATAGTTTTGATTAGATATTACCATTGGAAGAAGTTGGGTGACCAAGATCTCTTGGTTTTTATTTAAGGACATACTGGGGATTGAACCCAGGACCTCGTACATGGGAGGCAGGTGCTCAACCACTGAGCTACACCTGCTGCCCAATCATAATTGGTTTTTCATTTGATTGTTTTTAGATGGTACTGGGTATTGAACCTGGGACCTTGTACATGGGAAGCAGGCGATCAACCTCTGAGCTACATCCACTCCCCCCTTGATAATATTTCTTAAAACTGCATGTGATCTATAATTACCTCAAAATAAAAAGCTTAATTAAAAATAATAAAAATAAAAATAAATACATTTGGGACTAAAATACCAGAAATTAATCCATAAAGACATTTTATTGAGCAACTTCAAGAAATGCTGGCTTCATATGTAAATTATGCATGACATGTCTATGTCTTTCTAAATATGCTTTAACGTATATGTCCTCCAAAACGTTTTTTTCCACCAGGAAAGCTCACCTTAACAAACTATTGCCTTCTGTAGCCAACCAGTAATAGTATTTTTTACTACAAATTGACAAATGCAGATTTTTCAAAATTCATAGTAATGTTCTAAAATATTTACCTTTCCTAATGAACTATCTTGGGTCAATATTAAATGAATGGTCTGTCTAAAAATTATATAGCTTCCTCTATCTTTTGTTCATTAGGTTTTAAAACTATAAATGCTTAAAAATACACCACACATATGGCAAATGTACACTATGCACCATAGTTAATAGTAAGAGTCTAATGATGTTACCTCATTATCTGTAACAAATGTCCCACAATGGTGTGGTGTGTGGTGAAGGGTTCCTGTGTGGGAATTCTACACATGTGCATGATTGTTTTGTAAGTTCACATTGTAATAAAAATATATTTTAAGAAATACACCACACATCC
Source organism: Chaetophractus vellerosus (assembly GCA_004027955.1). NCBI lineage: Eukaryota > Metazoa > Chordata > Mammalia > Cingulata > Chlamyphoridae > Chaetophractus > Chaetophractus vellerosus. Next base: position 5,801 of record PVKH010029582.1, on the reverse strand, counting down.
CCACACACTCATACAAATATCCCTATTTTGCAGACTGCTAGCTCTAACGTTTCCATCACCATTTTCATTTTTTCTTTTCTTCTACTTCAGCTTAACACAAAATTGTTGACCCTAGCTACAGTGGCCCAAAATGACCTGAAAATTTGTTTATTTTTATGGCAATGACAATCTGTGCCCAGAAATAAAAAACTTATTCTGAATAAATTTCAAAGTTCCAATGTACTAAAATTACTTTACTGAAAGAGGACAAAATGAGCTGTTACTGCTGGGGAAAGGGATTGTTACCCCAGAAAGAACAGTATGCTCTCCAGACATTGTTTTCCAACTCTAATCTTTTTATTTTACTTTGTGTCCTGTGGTAATAAAGATCCCCTGTACATATATCTGTTTGTATCTTTGTTTTCAATTCTTCTGTGTATATAGCTGGCAGTAGAATCACTGTTATTGATGACTAGCCTTATGAGTCTGCTCTTGAAATTGAAACAGCCTAGTGTTATGGGGTGCCTAGGAGTTGCTTCTTGAGAACCTCCTTGTTGCTCCAATGTGGCCTCTCTCTAAGCCAAAGTCAGCATATGAATGCATTACCTTCCTCCCAGCATGGGACATGACTCCCAGGGATGAGCCTCCCTGGTAACAAGGGATTACTAATAAATGCCAATGGGCAGTACGACTGGAAAAAGACTTCAAATAAAAGGGGGAAATGGTAAAGACAAATGAGTTCACAAGGCTAAGAGACTTCAAAGTGAGTCGGGAGGTCAACCCAGAAGTAACACTTAGGCAGATTCCAGTAGTACCTCCTAGGCTTCCAATACAGATATCACCCCAGAGGGCCTCCTTAGGTCTTTGGAGATATCCAGGTCCTATACCAGGGCAGATAGCCCCAGAGTTTGGTGCCTTACCAGTGGGCCCTAATTTGGAATCCTTGCTCCTGAGAGTGACAGAGTCTGACCGAAATATGTCTTCACTTCACATGGTCCATCTGTCTCTTCTATTCAAACCTATATTTGATGCCAGAGTTTTAGGTGTATTTCCAGAGATTGGAGACTATAGGCTGTCCATGTGCCATCTGGGTCCAGAGGCTCTGTGGACCTGCAACTCCTACTCTACAACTCAATGGACTCACCCAGGACACCTAGTGGGGGATGATGATGGACAACAGCTATCTTGGGGAATGGAGAGAGCCTGCAGCTGCAGGCAAGATAATCTCTTCCATTGTATCCATGGGATATAAGACCCCTCTCACTTGGTGGTGGAGGGGACATCACCATCCTAGACTCCTTGGGATTGGGGGAAGAGCTATGGAGTAGAGTGGACTTCTTGGTGTCCTGTTATAGATGTTTTATTCGTGCAATGGAAGAAATTACAAAATTATGTGGAACCAGGGGCCACTGGATGCTTTGGGGGCAGGGAAAGGGAAGGGCAGTTGTAATATGGGGGCTTTTTTGGGACTTGGGAATTGTCCTGGGTGACGTTGCAATGGAGGATATAGGCCATTTTGTATCATACAGAACTGTCTGGGGGAGAGGGTGGTCTACAGTCTGAACTGTGGTCCATGCTTGGTGGTAAAGCCCCAAAATGTGTGTATCTATTACAAGTGATGTGCCACACTGATACAGGATGTATATGTGGGAGGTTGTGGGAGGTGGGGCATATGGGTACCTCTAAACTTTCTGTATAACATTTATGTAATCGGTGTATCCTAAAAAAAAAAAAAACTCTTGAAGCTAAAATCCTGTTACACAAGTGATCAGTTTTGCTTTTATAAAACAACTGATTTTTCCACTAGTTTGTTGCTCTTGTTTTGACTTCTGCATACATCCCCTAGCAAAAACAGCAAAAGGAAAACTATTCATTGCTTTTTTCAAAAAAAAAATGAGTCCACATTTATCCAAAATGGATAGACATTCCTCCAGGGAATAGAGAGTAGAATATACTGCTTTTCTGATCTACAAGTGTTTTTCTATTTAAATAGTGGTGATAAAATCTTAAACACAGAACTGTACTATCATTACAAATGCATTCTGATTTCAGAACACTGGATGAAAATTCTAGCAAAGCTTGTGATAGGTCAAAGGAAAGTAGGAGTCAGCTCAGTCCCAGAGAGAGCAGATTTAGGTATATGGTCTCAGTACATATAGAAGTAAATTGTAGAGTTAGCTGTAGACAAAGGTGATGAGTATGGCCTTTCTGTCTTGCCCATGGGCCTGTTTTCCATCTTCTACCACCTAGGGAGATCAAAGTCTGAGAAGCATTCTGTGCTCAGTCAGAAATTATAGTAAAAAGCAAAAAAAAAAAAAAAGTTCTAGAAATGGGAGTTGGAAGACTTATCTTCTTTCTTCTTAAGATTCCCCAAGCAGAGAAGACCAGGAAAAATAACAACCTTAGTCTTCTAATCATGCACTAGGCCTTCTAAGTATAGCTTATTATTACCATCATTCTTCTCCACCCTTTCTCTTTGGTGTGACAAGCTCTCACCACTTTTACATTTTCTTTCAACTCTCCTTTCTCTACTACTACTCATTTTGCTGTGGAAAGTACAGTGTAGTACATTTTCACACTAATTTATCAGTAATCCTATTTCCATATCAGACAGAAGTACCGAAAAAGTTCCCCTCACCTTCTCTTCACTAACTTCTATGCTAATTTTCCTTCCTATACAAAGGGGAAAAAAACCTGAAAAACAGCAGAAGCTTCCCTAGAAAGAGGAGCTCTCATGAAAAACTAACATGAAAAGTTAACAACAAAAAGACCTCTTAAATCACCATGCATTGGTCCACCCACCTCAAGTTATTTCTCCAGCAGAACAATGGAGCACAATTTCTAAACCATTACCAAACCAAACCAAACAAAAAACCACATTTGTTTTCTTTATGTTAAAAGTAAAATATTTCTGATCATAACTATTTCTGTTATCAATACAAGCTATATATCTAACATAACTGTATAGAATGATGTATGCAAGCTAACAATATAAACACTGCCTGATCACTAGGCAATTAAACTATATAATGGACAACCTAGAGCAATCAAACATAGGCAAGAAGTGATGGAAAAACAACCGATTTGTTCTTAAAGACTGTTTTGTAGACTTTAAGATGCATGTACACATTTTGGTTGCTTTATAATCGCACACCTAGAACAGTGTCTGGCACATTATAGGCACTCAAGTATTTGTCATATAAATAAATCTGACTTAGTACTGGAAAAGTACAAAGCTGTGCTCTGTTAAGTATTAACAAGGAGAGATTTGAGACAGTGCACCAAGATCCTTTAGGTTCTAAACATTTGCAGGGGCAAGGGCTGACTAGCATACTTGTCCAGGGCCTTAAGTGGCTCAGCTTCTCCTGGTGTCCCCACTTCTCCTGCACTCCTTGAAAGAAGTCACTCCTGCTTTGGGAGTGTAACTACAGATTTATGGAATGCATGGATTTAGCATTTTTAAACAATTTACTTATAAAAAGTATCATAAGCACAAGAAAGACACTATACAACGCTCAAAAACTTTATCAAAATACTCAACATATTCAAAACATTTTAAGTTGTTAAACTTTTTCTAATTTGGTTGGCTTATTTGTTCTGCTAAGCTTTTGTTCTCTTGGCCCCAGACATCCTACACTTTGTCTATAGAAATACTCAGCTTTCTAGGGCCAGCTCCTGCATAAAGGCCCTCTTTGACCATCCCAGTACTAATGGATTCCTCTCCCTACCTTCTCCAGTCTCACTGCACATACTATCAATACAACTTATATGGAACTTAAAACATACAGTGACTTGTAGAATTATCTTTTCCATGTGATTCTATATCCTCTTCCTGACAGATAATTAATATTTGAAGTGTGAATATTGTTTATTGTACTTGCTTTGTCCCATTTTTTTACTATATCAAATTTAGTCTAGTACATAGAAGAAACACAAACAAGGGAAAAGAAAGACATCCCATCTCTTCAAACATACATAACATCATTTTGTAGGCACTCATAAGCATAGCTGAGTTCTCTCTATGCTTACTACCTTACCTTTAACTGAAAAGGTGAAGTAAATTAAATGCAGCGATTTTAAGGTCTTTTCTGGTAACTGGACTTCCCTTCCAGTTGCTGCTAGAGTGCAGCTTATATATATCTGAAGGACAGGTAATAACAGTAACCATCAAGTTAAATCAATGGCATGAGTAATGCTAAAAGACAGCCCAAAGCAACATGCAGAAGGGATAAAAGTATATCTGAGAGTCGAATGCAAATTTTAAATTGAAATGTAATGTATTTGTGGCTAATGTTAAAATCTGATGGTAGATGTACTGAAAATCCTAAGTGATTAGTGCTAGCTAAGGATTAAGGTTTTAATTCCCAATTTAAGTCAATAATTTTCAAAGATATATTTTTTAAATTATACATTTAACAATGTATGGATTGCCAAGCTAAAATTGGAGAAATGTTTTTGACTGAGGATAGATGTTAACTGACAAGGAGAGTAGGATAGAAAATATAAAGAATAATTTACTATTAATCAGATTAAACGAGTTGATATATAAAAAAGAGCTTTAAAAGTGCATGGCCACATGTGTTAAGTGGTGAGAATTAATGCAGGTGAAATTAAAATGGGCTCTTACAGAGAGCGAGACTTAAACACCTAGCATCATAAAAATTAAAAAAACAGGGACATTCCTGGAACCTTCTGTTCACAGGGGAACTGCAAACACCTGGACAAATACTGTGCTGGAATTATTTTTCTGTCTTTTTTCATAGGAACATTCTTTGCACTAAATTGGATTCTGCAAGTCTGCCCACATTGCAGTTCCCATAACCAAAATAAATATCAAACCTCAAAGTACTCCTCTAGGTTTTAGAATTATATAACTGCTAAACTACTTCTAATGTTATTCAGGTAAAGCATGAATGGGAATATGACAATCCATAATTTCCCAAAATATACTGAAGGAGTTCCGAAGTAAAATAATTAAAAAATATTGATGGCAATAGTCAGAATTGAAATAATGCCAAGCAAATTCAAATTAAAAGATCATTTATAAATTCTGGGTAGTATTTGGAGATCCATCTGGAATAAATGTATCAACAGATGGTTCATCAACATTGAGATAGGAGCTCTTTTCCCCGGCGGATAACACGGGGGTGGGGTTAAATTCCCGGGAGAGGGGGAAGGGAGATCTTCTGCCTCACCAGTGGACCAGTGAGGTGGGTGGTGGGCCCGAGAGTGGGAGGGTCTGATGAGTGGAGAGGGTTTCCGTGGGTTTGGTTGCCTGAACCCACAAGTAGTTTACAAGAAAAATAAATAAATAAAAAGAAGAATCAGCTGGCAGGAAACGGCCGCTGAAGGGGAACGGAGAAACCGCTTACCGGGGTGCAACGCAAGGGCCGGCAAAGGTAAGTTCCGGCCTATTAAAAGTTCCGGGCTGAGTAAAACAGTGCGCCCAGAGAAGATAGTCAGAGGGAAATAATAGACAGGTTTCCACAATCCTCTCTCTCAGGTCCACTCGCAAAAGGGGGTGGTCTAGAAGAGGAGTTCTTTAACGTCCCTAATTACATCAATAAATAAATAGAAACATACAGATCTGCTTTAATTGCTAAATTCTGCCTCAAAGCCTGCAGAAAGAAGGCTGCAAGGCAATTGGTTAATGAACACAGGCTGTGAGGCTCCACAAGTCCCCAAAGGAAACTGGTTTACCCTTGTTTTTTTTATTTGTTTGTTTATTTTTTGCTGCTTTGTTTGTTTTTTAATTAGGTGCTGATAGCTTTTTTCTTCTTTGCTGGTCTTTATCCTTGACGTACCATCCTCTGTGTATAGTG